>OZ007536.1:7778847-7975070 GCA_963931895.1 Eupithecia pulchellata | reverse complement strand
CGTCCGGATCTGTGCTCTTGAACAGCGTGATGATGTCTTGCACACTTTTCTCTCCGCCATCCCTGCGTCGCGAGGGCATCTGGTCTAGTTTCCCGAGCGCCTGGAAGAGCTGCACCTTGCCACTGCAAATATCCTCCTGCTTAAAGTTGGACTTGCAGATTAAGAATTGCAGTTAAAAATGTTTACAATTTGTTTGTAGATCCCACAGTCATTTACCAAATAAGTTAATTCGAACTAGATATTGGTACCTTCTTGCTAGAAAAATAAAAATGAATCTCACTCAAACCGACCGACGACGCTCGAGCCATAACACAAACTATGCTTAGCTTGGCTAATATGATGCTGTGTGGATTGTCCACCATTATTTAATAATTGCATAATATAACTATTATTAAATTTGATGTAACGCAACAACCCCAACACCAAATAAATAGGTATGAAAGTAAAAAAGAAATTGGCGCGAATACAAAATGTAACTTAAACGTCAAACTGAATTAAACTTGAAATTTAAACCCAAATCATTAATTGTTGATATTCTTTGTTAATTGCTGAGATACAACAGCTAGGACAATAATTATAACTCATAATAATCTACGCTTATAGCGTAACGCTGATAAACAAATTGTCGGGGTCGCTCGTCGCTTCGACCTCTGCTCTACTAATCAGAGACCTAGACTTGCTGTAAGTATATACAATCCACGCAGCCCCAAGCTATCTATAGCTTGTATTATGGGTACTTGGTGACTGGTATACAGGGTGTCCCGTAACTCAACGTCAACCCGAAAACGCCGGACAGGTGGGTTCATGACGACCCAGAACTACTATAAAATCATGGGTCTATCTTCAATGGTTTCAGAGTTATTGGCTTTTTACTGAAAATCATAAATTCTCTGCCCGGCGTCAAACTTTTCTATGCTGTGACTACAGATGTCAATATTTTCTACATTTTATTTTTGTATTACAAACTCAAATAACACAGTCTTATAATGAATTGCAAAATTTAAACATATTGAGTAAAGTTTTTGAAAAAAAAGACTGTTTTGTTCGGTTATTGTATCAATGATTTTCAATCGAAAAACTTTGACTCGTCATACTGAAAAAAAAATTCACCACGATAGGCTGGCATGTTCTGTGAAAAGTTGGCGCAGTTATCCTAGATTTCAAAATGGTATCATACGTCACTCTTTTCGTCTTTAAATAATTGGAAAATATTTATTTTCTGAAATAAGACCTAAATTCAAAACAGTTTCACAAGCAACATTTTCACACACAAGGGTAGATGGATAGTAGATGCTTCAATATTAGACCTTTTTTAAGTCTTTGCAAACTATTTGCCACAGTTCTTTGTATAAAAATGCCTCGTTGGGCTTGATTATTATTTGAAAAATTAAAATAATAATCAATCCGGACTTTCTTTTGTCTACCTGAATGTTTTGCAATCTAATATTTAAAAATCTGTTATTTGTGTTCTGCGGTTCCTGGTAACCCTGTATAACCAATATAACATCTAACATCATATAGATAGATATTTTTATTTTATTTTGAAAACGACCAACAGTTTGTACAATACAAACAGTCCCGAGGCGGGGATCGAATCCGTAACCTCCTGCGTCGCAGGCGGACCTTCGCCCACCCCAGCACAGAGGTCGTCAATCACACGAATTTCGGAACGCGTGCCTTGAAGAATTTACAGTATAAGCAAGCCCAAAATGAAGACAGCTGTATCTAACAGTAGAATAACTTTTCCTAAAGTGCATCTTCTTTTGTTTACAGGAATGCGATTCAGTAAAGTGTCCACATTGGACTGAGTCCAATGTGACTGAGTTGTTATCAAAATTCAGTGTGGAACTTTCGAAGAATACACCAAAGTCCAAAACAGATAAAATATGACACCACCAGGGTAGAGTTCAGTCCGGCCGGAGGACTGCCCCTCAATATTATCCGTAGGACCACAAAAAACTGATATTTACGCACGCCCAATCATTACTTTCTCTTAAGAAAAGTTTCGCTTGTTAATTAAATATAGGTAAATAATAAATGTATACATAATAATAGAGAGATTGAGATAGAGAGAGATAGAGATAGATAAACATTTATCGACACAACCCAGTTACAGCACAGAACAAAAACAGTAATAATTATACGAATGCTTACAAACTAATACTTAATACTAGAACAAATTAAGCTATCGAGTGTAATAAATAGTATAAGTAAGTAAGTATAGTATAAGTATGATAAATAGTAAATATTAATATTTCTCAGTTAAAGTATATTTATTTAGGTATATGTATATTTGTTATTTGTTTTTAAGTACTCATGTTACCTATGTAAATAACATGTATTTTGAATTAGCTTTGGTAGACCCCTGTCTTTTTTAAATTCGAATAATTCTTTCCATCCAAGGGTTGCCTTTCCATTGTAATTGTCTTTTGTACTTTTTTTTCTTGTGTACATTAAAGCATTTTGGTACTGTTTTGTGTTGTAATACTTTAGTGAAGCCCTTTGCCTTTGGATACATACACTACTTAGATATTTTTTCTCTTGTAAGGCAGGCGGTTCCTCGCCCACTGCGCCGCGGAAGACAATTTTCAAAGTCGATATAATAATGAACAATAATTACCCAATTATTATAAGCATTACTGTTATTACATATAAAACACAAATTGATGAAAAATTGGTTTATAGGTTATAGAGTCCACAGGTAATCGGAATGCTGGCTTCTATTTCGACGAATTAGCATCGCCATCCAACGTGCCAATAATGTTGCCAGAATTCAGGTGCTTGGCCTTTTGGTGGCGAAGGCTTAGATTTTCAGGAAATATCTATTAATTTCCTAAAAATCTAAACAACAACACGTCTTGTAATTGTTTTACTCTGAACTACCGTAATGCATAAGTTTTTGAGAATAAAGCATTATTATCTTATGTAATGTTCTTATTAAATAATGTGTATATTTTTATACAGCGTGGGGATTATGGGCAATAACCCCCAAATAATGATGCCATGTATGGCGCTCATTAGGGGAGGCCTTTGTCCAGCAGTGATGATGATGATATATTTTTTGGTAAACAGATATGATGTTTTTCGATTTTATTTTTGTTTTATTTAGACGATGTAGACAGAAAATAATTAATAATGTGTCATCATCATCAACCCATAGTAGTCCACAGCTGGATTGGATTGTTAGTATTTGTTTATTACTTAGACGAACCTAGCGTATGTTAGGTTTGTCTAAAATCTCATTCTATGTATTATTAAAAACTCAAATCCGGATTCAGTTATAGGTTAAAAAAAAAAAACCGTGTGTCGTACCAGCGGGAATATACCATCGCTGACTTTTTAGTAGACATTTTTAAGGTGCATAATACTGTACTACAATATTTTGATGTTTTATTTACATTTGTTGTGCTTACGTTTGCAATGTAAGCGCAACAAAATGTGTTTATTTACAACATCACATTAGAAACCCCCTTAAATTATCAGTGTTTCTCCACTATTTGCATGTTACATAGGTACAATATAAAACTTCCTCTTGAAGAACTCTATTAAAATACACCGCATCAAATCCGTTGCTGTTTTCCGTTGGTTTTTAAATCTAAGCATACATAGGGATGTTCTGACAGACAGCAGGAAGCGACTTTATTTTATGCTGTGTAGTGATGACAGTATCAGTAGGGCAAGCACGGGCTTTCTTGTCTAAGGTAGAATAGACAAAAATGACGTCACTTTGTCATCAAATGCGTAAATTATTTGAAATTAATTTCTTCAACTTCAATAATGTACGCAATGTATGGCAATGCGATGTCATTATTGTCTATTCTATGAAACTATATACATTGGTTCCTTATAAATAACAATGTACGTACGTAATCTAAATTCTAGAAATAATAACTTGCTGTGCCCAATATTAGGCTACACAAGATTAATAGATGTTTTATATGGCAATGTATTCGCTTCTACAACAAAACTCCAAGTGAATTCCAACAATTATCTATAAGTAAATTCAAATAGATTGCCAGAAATATTCTTATCTTACGCTATATAAATATTCTAATTATAAAATATCAGCAATACTAACAACTTATCAGGTAACGGTTCCTTGCTCGCTTCTTTACCTAAAAAATTAAGTGAACAATGTATCAAGTGATCACTTTATTTCCCAGTATTACTTATGTAAGTTGTATTTGTTTAGGTTAGTAAAAAATTTAAAGAAATATCAAAGGTACCGGTTTGCACATCTCAAAAACTTTTTTAAAATATCTGTAGTTTTTATACTTTTTCAAATATTTTGAAGAAGTAACCGAAGTATCAAAATGAAAACAGTTTTTCACTCTCGGCGGGCGACTTACGCTCGCACTTGGCGTATCTTATTTTCCTACTGTATGAATTCATTAAATAAGCGAAGCGAGTATTAATTTTCGAATAGATTATAGTAACGTCTGTCCTGATAGAAAGCATTTTTTTCATAGCAATAAATAGCGCAGGTAAAATATAAGCACATGATCTTACGCACGCACTCTCATTAACAGCCAGACGCCGCGCCGCCGAGGACGCTTGTGCTAGTAAAGTGTTATTTTAACAGTGACCATGATTTGGTTGACTTTCGGAATAGTGCTATTACCGTGTGTGCTTTATTATTATTTTACAAGAACCTTTGGCTACTGGAAAAAAAGAAATGTCATGAGTCCTGCACCCGTTCCGCTCTTTGGCAATCTTTATGAAACTGCCATGCGCAAGAAAACCATGAGCGAACTATTACAAGAAATATACCAAGAGTTTTCAAAACAAAAAGTGGTTGGAGTGTACAGAATGACTACACCGGCTCTCTTAATAAGAGATATGGACGTTATTAAACACGTAATGATTAAAGATTTCGAAACATTTGTGGATCGCGGCGTTGAATTCAGTAAGGAAGGCTTAGGAATGAACCTGTTTCATGCAGACGGAGAAACGTGGAAAGTTTTGAGGAGCAAATTCACGCCAATATTCACGACGGGTAAGCTGAAAAACATGCTTCACCTGATGGTAGAACGCGGAGATAAATTTATTGAGTATGTGGACAGGGAGACCGCAGTGCAAGCGGAACATGATGTGGTTGGTCTTCTTCAGAAATACTTCATTGCTACCATAAGTGCCTGTGCATTTGGGCTTGACTTCGAAACCATGGATAGCGAATTGGAAACTCTTAATAAAATAGATAAGGCAATATTTACTGCGAACTATTCCGTTGAACTAGATATGATGTTCCCTGGTATATTAAAAAAAATTGGTGGATCTATATTTCCAAAGTATGTTACAAAGTTTTTTTATGACCTGGTAAGACAGGTTATGAACCAAAGAGGTAATAAACCATCAAACAGAAAAGATTTCATGGATTTGATACTGGAACTAAAACAGCAAGGAAACGTGCAAGGTCCAAAAAGAGACAACCAAATGCATCAAAATCAATTAGAAATAACAGACAGTGTGATTGCAGCGCAAGCTTTCGTATTCTATGCGGCTGGCTATGAGACAAGCTCTACGACTCTAACCTGGCTGTTATACCAGCTAGCACTGAACCCCGGAATACAAGAGAAACTTCAAAAAGAAATAGATCGTGTCCTTGCGAAACATAACGGTGAAGTGACCTATGACGCACTGCAAGAGATGGAATACTTAGACAAAGTGTTCAACGAAACTCTCCGCATGTACCCAATAGTAGATCCCCTACAAAGGGTTGCTCAAGAGAAGTACGCGGTTCCTGGTACCGACATAGTAATCGACAAGGGGACAATATTGCTAGTATCAGCGTTTGGAATTCATCACGATGAGGCAATCTGGCCAAACCCTCAAATATTTGATCCTGAAAGGTTTGCACCAGAAAAGGCAGGAGAGCGTCACCCTTGTTCATTCTTGGCTTTTGGAGTTGGAAGTAGAAATTGTATCGGTAAGATCATAATTACCTTCTTTATCTATCTGCCTTTTTTATTGATGATTCTGCTAATCAACATTTGGAGTACCTATTCAAAATCATCAAACATGAATTTTAAACAATCCATAACATAACATCTGTTTAACTTTTTACAGATAATATGGTTTTAGAATTTAAATCACATTTAAATTTTGAACTTAATGCTATTTTATACGAATCGTATCTCATTGTAAAAAAATTATAACTAATGATAAAGTTTCATTTTGTTTTCAAAATATACCATATTATCTTACGCTTTATCAATACCTGTTTCAATACAAAGTTAAAACTCGTGGACCTTTTGGGAATCAAAGTATGAACCAATGTTTTTTGAAAGCAATAGAGTCGTGGACTTCTGGGAATAACCCCTCAAATCTTCAGGCAGGTGCTGGATGAAGCGGCTATGGCGCTCATTAGGGGAGGCCTATGTCCAGCACTACTATACTAGACTAACTGAGAATAGGCTGATGATGATAACCATATCATCATGATGATATCAATATTTTTTTTTTAAGTAATCGTCATATTATGCCCTATCTCTTTTTATATTTCATATTTAAGTTTAAGAAAGTCTTCATGTGATGGTGTTCACAGTAATTACCGTACGTTATATAGCTGTACAGCATTTACTTTTGTTTACAGGAATGCGATTCAGCAAAGTGTCCTCACGCGTGTGTCTCGTCAAGTTTTTATCGAAATTCAGTGTCGAACTTTCGAAGAATACATCGAAACAGATGAAATTTAACGCTACAAGAATAGTGGTATCTCCAAACGGAGGAATGCCCCTCAACGTTATCCCGAGGGCAAAGACAACGTGTAGATAAGGTCTTTTTTAATCGCTTATTTATTTTTGGACAGGAAATATCATAAGACATACATACATAACATATTGACTAAACTTAAATAATACAACTACTGATAACTTAGATAATAACCTTGTTTTGAATGTGAAAGTCAATGTGATTATAAATGAGGTAGGTAGTTATTTATAAAATGTTTATTTTTAGGTGATTTGGTTTAACTTATTTATATATAAGCAGAAACTTTTATAAATTTTTCACTTATTTTTCGCTTTTATTATTTACTAGCGACCCGCTTCGGCTTTGCACGGCAAAAAATCCTGTTGAATATATAATAAAAATATAATTACTATTACTAGATATATTGTATATATTTGTACTCTATTGCATTGGGTGTTCCAGTCAAAATAGATGGACGTTTGTTAATAAATAAATAAATAATAATAAAGAACTGCATTAAAATCCGTTGCTTAGTTTTAAAGATCTAAGAATACTTTCATAGGTACATACAAACAGCGGCATGCTACTTTGTTTTATACTATGTAGTGATTTAGATAGATGATAGTTGAATGCTTACTCTCTGCACAAAAATTAGTAAATTTTAAGAGTTTGTGATAAAAATAAGTTAGGAAAAAGATATTAAACATACCTACACCATAGGTCGTTGTTCGACCCAAAATATTATTAGTTTAATTTTAAATTTAACACATAGTTGGTCACAGCATTAACGATGCCATTACAATAACAAACCATTGATGTACGGTAGGTACTTAATTGATAACGTTGACTTTTATCACTGCAATACCTACCTAGTTAAGTATCAGCAAATAATAAGATATTGTTTACCCTGGTAGAAAATACATAGGATAAACTAAAGTAAGCAAGTAAAGCAGAATAACACCAGTTTCAATGTCAAATATGAGTTGTTAACTGACTAGTTTCAGCCTGCTGCTTTTCACATATTATTTTCTCGTTAGTAAGCCTTTAGATTAATTATTCTAAATCAATTAAATTCTCCAAATAAAATAACAACTTAATAGCAGAACCAATTAGAACTCGTATTTACGATTGAAGCAGATGAGCTGCAGATTATTGCAAACATGGATTGTTTAATTTAAACATTTTAAGTGTGTCAAGGTCTTCATTTATGCAAAATTTTAATAAGATACAGTTATTATATACTTTTGACGTGAAGAATTATTAAAAATACCTGCCATTTTTATTACTTTTTTGCATGTGCGGGTCGTTGTAAATAACAGATTTGTAGGTAGGTCTAAATATTTATCTAAGTACCTATATAGAAATTAATGGATTTGTTTGTTGAAATCTTAGAATAACGTCTTATTACTCTAAGGTTGAAATTGTAAATATTTGTATATATTTATTTATATATATTGTAAATATTATAATATTATTATTGTAAATATTGAAATTGTAAATACGTAAATATTCGGTAAACCTAGACAGTACAATATTTACATCACACAATTTTTTACGACAGAAATTTGAAGTTTCTGTAAATTTACGTCGTAAAAATGTTATTTATTTGCCAAGAACAACATGGTTCAACGATGAATCAATGAAAATGAGCTAGAAGATAAAATAAATATATGATCTGGAATCACCAGTAAGAAGCCTACATATATGGGTGTCCCGTAACTCAACGTCAAGCCGAAAACCCAGGACAGGTGGGTTCATGACGACCCAGAAAAACCATAAAATCATGGGTCTATCTTCAATGGTTTCAGAGTTATAAGCTTTTTACTGAAAATCATAAATTCTCTGCCCGGCGTCAAACTTTTGTATGCTGTGACTTCAGATGTCAACATTTTGTAATTTTTATTTTTGTATTACAAACTCAAGTTACACATTCTTATAATGTATTGCAAAATTTCAACATAATGAGTACAGTTTTTAAAAAACATATTGTTTAGTTCGGTTATTGCATCACTGATTTTCAATCGGGTAACTTTGACTCGTCATACTGAAAAAAAAATTCACCAAGATAGGCTGGCATTTTCTGTAGAAAGTTGGCGCAGTTATCCTAGATTTGAAAATGGTATCATATGTTACACTTTTATCTTAAAAGAATAGTAAAATATTGATTTTCTGAAATAAGAACTAAATTTAAAACAGTTTCACACGGAACAGTTTTGCACGCTAGGGTAGATGGATAGTAGGTGCTTCAATATTACACCTTTTGTAAGTCTTTGTAAACCATTTGTCACCGTAATTACCGTTTAAAAATGACTCGTTGAGCTTGATAATTATTTGAGAATTAAAATAATAATCAAACCTGGCTTTCTTTTGGCTAGCTGAATGTTTTGCAATCACGTCAGCTGGAACTAAAAATCTGTGATTTGTGTTTTCTGCGTTTCCTGGTAATCCGAATTATGCCTTGTTTATGTCTACTCGGTGGCAGAATATGCAAACATGCATCTCATACGCAGAATTTAGATATAACGCTCGCTAGCGCCCGAGCCAGTCGGTTTCGGGAATAGTATCCGAATGCCGAACGTTATCCGTGATTACCATCATAGAATTACTCGTAATTTTAATTAATTAGTTATTTAATTATTTATTATTTAATTTTTTATTTATTTATTATTTAATTTTTTTTATAAAATTTTTTTTCAACAAGACATTTTTAAACAAAGTACGGTGACAAATAGTTTACAAAGACTAAAAAAAGGAGTAATATTGAAGCACCATTACTATCCATCTACCCTAGCGTGGAAAACTGTTCTGTGTGAAACTGTTTTAAATTTAGTTCTTATTTCAGAAAATCAATATTTTACTATTCTTTTAAGATGAAAAGTGTAACATATGATACCATTTTGAAATCTAGGATAACTGCGCCAACTTTTTACAGAACATGCCAGCCTATCTTGGTGAATTTTTTTTTCAGTATGACGAGTCAAAGTTACCCGATTGAAAATCAGTGATTCAATAACCGAGCTAAACAATATTTTTCTTCAAAAACTGTACTCATTAATTTAAATTTTGCAATACATTATAAGAATGTGTTATTTGAGTTTGTAATACAAAAATAAAAATTACAAGATATTGACATCTGAAGTCACAGCATACAAAAGTTTGACGCCGGGCAGAGAATTTATGATTTTCAGTAAAAAGCCTATAACTCTGAAACCATTGAAGATAGACCCATGATTTTATGGTTTTTCTGGGTCGTCATGAACCCACCTGTCATGGGTTTTCGGCTTGACGTTGAGTTACGGGACACCCTGTATATATGTAGTAACGTATTATTTTTTTTTTATTTCGTGAAAATCTTACAGTTGGAAATTTACAAAAAATTTGTTATTATCTAAATAGATGAAGGTTACAAAATTTCCACTAGTAACATATCGCATACACTAAATAAAATAACTTTATGTAGAAATGTCGGATATAAATTCATATAACATCGTCCTTTTAGTCTGATGATAGAATATTTCATAATTAAGAGGTATTTGCTTTAAAAAAAGACAATGGGGCTAGTTTGTATCTAACTACGAGTAATTATTAGTACTATTTTAACGGGTATTTATCGCGTTTATTAAACTTATTTTTTTCTCTCGACGTTTCAACAGGTTTGCACTCTGTCGTGGTAACTACGAGTATTACGGAGCTCCTATAAACACTAGCTACTCTATACACTCCTAATTATTTAGGTAGCATTGTCAAATAGCAATACAATTTTACTGCTAGTAGGTACAGGTTTACCTAGTACTGAATGGTTATTATGTTACCTATTTATTCACGTGTAACATGTAACGTTTATTGCGGCATTGTTCAACTTAGATGTAAATAAATAAATTTATTTCTGTAGTAACTTATAAGAAGGTAAGTACCAGTCAGGCCACGTCAGTCTAAAGCAATGGAAAGCAGATTAAAATTTGAAGAACCTTGACAAATATCTAGTCTAAATATTTTACGGGAGGCGCTAACCCTATACCACGAAATCAAGTACTGAGGGAGGGTCGTGGGTTCAATTACCGCCGAAATGGATTTTTTTTAGGATATTATATTCCTAGAGATTACCCCGAGTGCGAGGGCTTACGCACTATAATAAAAAAACAGTGTTTTTAGTGAAAGTAATATGTTATCTGTGGTGAAAGTACCTAATAAAAGGATTAGTGTTGAGTTAGGGATAATTCCTAAGTAGTATCTAAACTAAAGGTCTGCCTATTATTATTCTTTCTTATTATTCTTTGTATTATCTTAGTGCTAGATAAATAATTATCTATTTAGTTCATTGAACCTTTAATAGACAATTTATCTCGGATATAAAATAAATAATGCCGGACAATCCACACCGCATCATCTAGCCTTAAGCTAAGCTTGTGTTATGGGTACTAGATGACTGATATACATAATAATATACGAGTACATATATACATAGAAAACGACCAGAACACCCTGAACAAATAATTGCAGATCGTACAAATATTTGTCCCGAGGCGGGAATCGTTTCTCACAGGCTCACTGTTGTCTAATCATTGTCACCTCATTTTAGATTTTTCAAAAGTATTTTTTTAAGGTACTTATTATAATAACAATAAGACAATGTGATCCGGAGACAATTCTTACACAATACTAAATGAAAATTCTTAAGGTTAATGGAAAGAGAATTTGTCGAAAAACCATTTCCTATGGAGAGATCGGTATACATTGTACCACGGATCACCAATAGCGGCTGTGTCCCAATCAAATGAGCTCCTTTTATTGGTCGAATCTACGAGTAAAATTTCATAATAATATAAAATAAAAAATAATTCATAATAATATAAAATAAAAAATTTCGTAGTTCTATTGCTAAATCTTTTCCTGGACCTTGTCGTAGGTAACTAATTTTTCTGCGCATTCACTACAAATAAAAATACAATAGTTCAAAAGAAAAAGAAAAATGTAAATACAAGCAATCACACAAAACAAATTTTACTTGTCATCAGATTGTTTTTAATTCATATTTCTTCGTCATTTTCATTCATTATACTTGTCATTAAATTGTACATCGTCAAATGACTATCGTTCGTTGTTGTTGTTGTACTGTACAGTGCTAATATTAACGTATGGTATTCACCAGAATGATAAGTACTACTGATACTGAAATATTTGATCCTGGACGATTTACCGCTGAAAACGGTAAGGATCAATGCGCCTTCGGTCTTTCGGAAACGGTTCCAGAAACTGTATCGGTGAGTTCAAAATAACT
The DNA here is from genome assembly GCA_963931895.1 of Eupithecia pulchellata. Classification (NCBI taxonomy): domain Eukaryota; kingdom Metazoa; phylum Arthropoda; class Insecta; order Lepidoptera; family Geometridae; genus Eupithecia; species Eupithecia pulchellata. The sequence goes on along the minus strand of OZ007536.1, from coordinate 7,963,102 downwards.
TTTAGTTTTAATAGGGTAGGGTAACAGGGTATAGTTGGGCCAGGGTACAATTTATTGTGACAGTTGTCATATCAGTGAAACCTTATAGGTTCAAGGGATGAGAGGAGCAGCGTTCCTGTCTGAATGTTTTTACCCATCTACTTATTTGATTTTTATCATGTTTTATGAGGTATTTAATCAATGTCACTGTTATTTGTTTATGATACAGCTCACACGCGGTAATATTTTGCAGATTCATCGTTACGTTTTAATTTCTTAATCAGTTTCTTTAGTAGTTATTTATTTATGTGGTTGATTATATTATTTTTTTCTGATTGTTGCGTCCTAACATTTCAGGGATGCAGTTTGTGCATAGCAATACTTATGTAAGTTTAAAGAGGAGGCCTAAAAGGCGCCTCCCGTATTAGAAACAGACCAAAGTGGTCTGAGGTTGAGTTTTGACTGAATTCGCAGGTAAGATACTACAGCTTGAATATGATATCCGCTAATTTGGTTCCATTCACGAGGGCGATCGGCGAAGAGTATTCTTAATTTTTCTGGCGTTGTTAATTAGATCTACGGTTTGTCTACCTACAAGTTTAAAATAGTTAGGTTTTATCTGATTATAAAATACATAAATAAATTATTAAACTTTCATTCATTCTTAGCCGAGGCCATTATTATCTTAACTAACGTTTAATAACATTATATATAATTTTAATACCGTTGGATATTAATTATCTTTAATCTTCTGTGTTCAGAAGTATCTAGACAACACCATATGATGTCAAAACGCGTCGGTATTGTTAGAGGTACTGTGAAAATGATAACTCGAATGCTGATAATTCCCAACTGTTTTATTGATTGGATTCAGGTTTACATGGAGGTTTAATACGGAACAACAAACATGACGTTAGCACGTAGGACTTGAAGTGAACTAGATTGGTCTGACCTTATACACTGTACTTTCTACAAGAAGTTTGAATAACAAAAGAGTATCGCATAACTTTTAAATATTCGAAATATAATATATTTTCATGGCATACCTTTGTGCAGGCATAATAAGTTGCGTAAAACCTCTTTGAATAGCTATAGGAAGATCAAAACGACCTAGAAAAGGCCAATCAACCGTGATTCTTTTGTTTTATTTATATTTCCCTCAAAAGCAACGCGTAAATCCGAAGAACGTAAAATGAGTCCTTTGTTCGATATCATCTGGATAGAAGCTAGGCGCGACTGGAACCAGGTCAAGGCTTTTGTTTCGCGTTAAGTAGCTCTGCGGCTTCGCGACAGAAAGAACTCTTTTTGTTTGTGGTTCGCGGATTAAAACAGTGCTGGACTTTCTTAAGTGTTCGCATATTTGGGCTCATTATATATAATATAATGTATATATTTATTATAAATATATATATATATACATTATGTATAATATAATGAGATACAAAATATACTACGAAAACCTGCAAGTTACATATACATACATAAGTCTGATACCATAATTAATCCGGCCAAAATCAGCGTGCAGATTTTCTAAAATAAAAATCAAAATAAATCTGAAATATATTTATTATAAATAAATATAATGTAGAGAAAATCTGCACGCTGGTTTTGGCCGGATTAATTATGGTATCAGATATAATAAATATATTTCAGATCTATTTAGATTTTCAGATTTTCTCTACATTATATATTTATTTATAATAAATATGAGCGCGTTTTGTGTGGATGTGAAATGTGGATTACCTAGGTGTTTTATATAGAAAACGCAGAGTTTAAAATTTTTTTGTTATTTCGTTGGATATTAGAACTTTTCTCTATTAGATTGCATATTGCAATCTATTCTGCCTTAGTTGACTTGAATTCTTGCTTCGATCTTATACAAGTATGTCTTTCAGCTCATGATAAAACAAAACTCACTGAATTTGTCAACATTTTTCTACGGAAAAGATCTCAAATTGTAGTGAACAAGGTCACGGCTCGTTTCCCACGGAGTAACCACGGCTTGCGGATTTCTGAAAGAAACAGCTTTCTTTGTCTCGAACCGCCTAGCGGCATCTCAAATGTTAAAGAATAGCATGTCTTTTGTTTCATGTCTTTTATCCTATTATGATTGGTTGGGTGGGCGGTAGTCTGGTCACTCTGTAATAAAAATAATAAGCCTTGCAAGTTAATTAGTATAAAACCAATACACAATCATTATCTATTCCAAAATTATCTGCTTCGACTTTGTAACCATTAATCAGCGGTAGGTATATTTCTAAATAACATAGCGCATATGTCACGTTCCTAATTTTTGAATGTGTAGGCTCCGATACTTATTTTTTGTTTTGTTTATTAGCTTACTATTCAAATCGTTTGTTAATTTAGTTAACATACATATTTACCAACGAACGCGGTTCAAATTGCTTCAGTCTTATATCGGGGTACATCTAGGTCTGGCGCGCGGTATTGATCAATGCGGCACTGAGTTTATTCAACTCGCCCAGCCCAGACGGTCGGTTAGAAGCACTTTCTCACCGGCATCGATACAAGAAACGAGTTTATGGGAACATCTAATGGTTAGTAATCGATTTTAAAGTTTAGGACTAGGTACGGTTATATTTAACTTTAAGTCTGGGCTTGGGCTTGGGCTGGTGTTTTTACCTAACAAATAAAGGCTGCTTTGTCCAAATATCAGAAGGCTTGTTTGTTCCTGGTTCTAGCGAGGTTTTCTTCACAGAAGCTTGAGCCAACTTATTTGAATGAGATTTGCTCACTTGCTTTACTTTCGAAAACAAAGTCACATCAAACATCTTGGTGTGTTTTTAGTAAGCAGTGCGACTGAAATTTTGATAGCAGGCCCTTTTCGATGGTAGTGAAGGCTAGCTGTCCTTCGATTTTAATATCAGTCAGAAAAAGTTTATTCTTAACAAAGGTTAGGCATAATAATGAAACACCTAGATAAGATGTTTCTACTTATAACCTAGTTCTGAAAATATTTTAAGATAAACATACCTATGTAGGTATAAAAAACATACCTATCTATCTATTAAACAAAACCCGCATCAAAATCCGAAAAACATACCTACATAGGTATGTTACCTACATAGGTATGTAGGTAACATACCTATGTAGGTATGTTTACTTTATATTTAGTTATATAATTTATATCTAAGTACAGTAATAAACATTACAGTAAGTACTGCAATATATGTAGTTTACTGTGTTGTAACGTAGTGGACATCACTATAAAAAAGTCGCGTCTGTATGTCCCTATGTATGCTTAGATCTTTTAAAACTACGCAACGGATTTTGATGCAGGTTTTTAATAGATAGAGTGATTCAAGAATATTTTTGTATCAGCATTGGACCCCAGCGAAGTAAATAATTTGAATGTTTCGTTACTTTTCGTATAAACACCTCCAATATTAGAATAAATGGTGTATTACAGTTCCGGGTGTCACTGAATTTAGTCTAACAAAGAGCTTACAGCGTGAAGCAATCTCTGGCTTTAGGGGAAGAATACTAACTAGATTTAGGCGTGCCTTGCAAAGCGGAAAGGTATTCTTATCTACGCACAACAACACTAAGATTATTTGAACAGAATTACGTAGGTTAACTTACTGTTTTCTGCTCAGAACTTATGAAATTTTATTCCAGAGAAGACCAGAGACGGTATTTACGTTATCAGTTCAGGCAGGCTAAATTGTAACAGAAACAGTTTAGTCATTCGAAATTCACGACGGCGCGCCGTCGTGAATTTCGAATGAATCGTCGTGAATTTCGCCGCAGCCGCCGCCGCGGCGGCGGCTGCTGTTTACCAAAAAATTACCAAAAATAAATCAGAAAGGTTAATTTACCAAAATTTTAAAGAACTTTTTAATAATTGATGGAAACTTCTGTCAAAATTGTTAATAATAATGTTAATAAATAACAATAATGTTAATATTAATTGTTAATAATGTTAATAATGTTGTTTCCCGGTTAGGTATCTTTTGGGAGCGCACATGACATGTGCGACATTCATACATTGTATGAACGTCGATGTCATCTAAACACCGAGCTACGATTATTTGCTCATAGTTCGTGCAGATTGGCTATAAAGAATGACGGTAAGTGTAGGGAAAACGAATAGACATATTCATAAAATAAATGGTCCTCCACTCTGTCTGAACCTTGGGTAAGTACAACTGGATCCAATTTTAGTAATATCTAGTATCGATCTACCAACTGTCTTGAGAATAGTGTCGACGACCTTAGAATGCCCTTCTTTATTTATTAACAAACTAGTGACTCGCCTCGGCTTTGCATGGGTCCATGTTATACATAAAAGCCTTCCTCTTACACTCTATCTATATAAAACCGCGCCAAAATCCGTTGCGTAGTTCAAAAATCTAAGCATATATAGGGACAGACAACGGAAAGAGACTGTTTTATAGTTTGTATAATGATGGTGCTGAGCGAAACTGTGTACTAATAAAAACACCTAACTATTAATTGGTGGGAAGCAACTAACATAGATTTATGTCACGTGTATTATTATAAATTATAACTTCGTATTTATAACTAATATTATACATTCGTAAATATGAAGTTATAATTCAAAAATGGATCATAAAGAACCTTAATTTTTTTCATTTTCCTATAATGGCTTTTATTGTATTGCATTTAATTTCATAATATCATTCCATCGGAGTTATAGCCACTTCGGTGCACTCTGTGTCGTTTTATGGTATCGATTTATCAATTCGTGTTTATGGTATCGATTTATCAATTTTGATTTGAAGACTAAATTTGCCTTAAGCAAAGAGGTCAAAAGTGGCGGATCCGAGCCCGCATCGCTTTGGCACGTGCGCGTCGGGTATCAAAATGCAGCCCGCATCGCCTTAGCGGTTATTATTAAAACTAGTTTAGCGGTAGTTAGCATGAATAATGATACAGTATGGATAGCTTTTATAATAAATGTATGGTAGTAACTATTGGATTTTATTATTAGTGTGCATTTTATTTGCCTGAAAACAGGTAAAAATAAGATTATTATTTGTTATCCTGTCGGTCTTAAATTATTTTGATTATTTTTTAATTACCTATTTACTAAAATTCTGTATAGTCGACGCCAAAAGTTCCGGAAAAAATGGAAATTAACTTTATAAAATACTAGCGGTCCGCCCCGGCTTCGCACAAGTATTTAACATAAATTGATTTTTTCATCAAATCCCTAACTTTTTTGAAAATATTCTATAGCCTATGTTCATCATGGAAAATTTAGGATTGTAATGGTGAAATAATTTTTCAAATCGGTCCATTAGTTTCGGAGCCTATTCAATTCAAACAAACAAACAATCAAATATTTCCTCTTTATAATATTAGAAGTCTTCTACTAACTTTACTGGCCTGTCACTCCGGGATTCCGAGTATTGTATAGTAGAGTTCCGAGTAGCCGTAGTAGTTAGTACGTACGCAACGCCTACGTCACGCAGCTATAATTAACGTAAGCCTACGCTTTTGTTTTACTATTTGTTTATTAATTTATTGATTAAGTCTCATTTCGGAACGCAAGAAGATGCAGACCGCAAGTCCAAGTGAACATTGAAAAGCATAGAAAAAGAAATTTCAAACTACATAGGAAGTAAAGTTAAGATTGATCTATTCACTTAACATTTATGTGTGTAAAAAAAATACAAGATCATTTGTAAACATTAAAGACCCAGGGCAAAACGCCTTAGATAAAGACTAAACTAAGGAATATATGTAAGAATCGATCAGATATTTTCATCAGGCGTTCTTGAATGTACTTTCAGATTTACTACTCCAATATAACACAAGCTTGAGTATAAGTAGAATTATAATAATATAATAAACAGTACAGTTATCATTATCACAAATAACGTAAAGAGGCAGGGACTTGGAAGCCTGTAAAGTGGATTAATTAGGAGCCTACCCTTTGCAAGAGGGGTAATTCTAATGTACTAAATAGACGGTGAAGATTATCTATACTTATTTATAAAGTGGGAAGACTTGATTGTTTGTTTGGATTGAATAGGCTCCGAAGCTGAGTGGTAGCGGTCCAGAAACCGATTTGAAAAAATCTTTCACCATTAGAATCATACATACATTATTCCTGATGAACATGCTATAGAATATTTAAAAAAACTTAGCTATTCTTATGAAATATTAGTAGGTATAAACCCACGTGTTGTGAGTAAACAGTTATTATTTTTGAAATTCTTGTGCGAAGAAAGAATCAATGAGGTCTACAGTCTTATTATTATGTAAATAGAAAATCAATGAAACTTGTGAAATAAAAGATTTTTGTTACCACGAAAATATTAACCTAAATAATAATTAATCTATATAAAGTACCTAACCAAGGGTTTGTGTTTGTAGAAATTAACTAGCAGATTAACATTTATGCTACTAAGCGAAAAAAGTTAACCTTACATATTATTTTTGGTTTAATGATTTTATTTATCGTGATCATTTAAATTAAGTTCCATATTTTTTTTTGGTACCAAATTTTATTTTAAATAAGTTTTTAATATCAAAATAAAATGGAACCTCACTTTTTATACACTGCTCTAAATTTTTTGCCCGCGCCCCGTGTCGTTTATTAGGTCAACGGGTACTCGTGGCCGGTACCGTAAAAATGAGGCAACGGGATGCCCTTTTTGAAATAACGTGGAAAACTGACAAATGACGAAAACTTTAGAACTAAAATGAATTTAACACGATTTCCTTGTGGTGGTAGTTAGACGCTGATATTACTTGATATTTTTAAAAGTAGGTGGGAAATTGAACTCACGAGTCAAATCGACCATTCACATAAGATAAGATCATTTATTGTCAATAGTTACACAAATAATTTCAATTTCAATTTATTTATTTAATTAAAACGGTTATACAACCACTTACACTATATAATTAAAATTAATTAATATAGAATAAATATCATACATATATAAAATATACTTAATTAGATGCATAGGCTATGACTTATCAAGAACATTAAAATACAATTTTGCTGTAAATGGGCAATAATCGGGTGATACATTTAAAGTAACAATTATTATGGTCCTTAAATGATTCTCATTTTGACTCTAGGCTAGGTGAGTTTACGACAGAGTGTCGGGTAGCTTTATTTTGGTGTTCAGGAGACTAGTCTTTTTCTAAATACTCTTTAATGCTATATAGCGTTTTGTCACTTAGCAAATTTCTCAATTCTAAATTAAACCAATTTTTATTTTTAATCAGCTTCAAACCTTAAGAGAACTTATTATAGAGTTTCTGACCCATTAATTTAGGGAATCTATAAATAATAGTAATTCCTTCAGTTTTTTTTATTCCGTCGGTCTTTTTAAAGTACTAGATAAAAAGGTAATATAGTAAAACTAAATGAGCTTACAGGTTCGCTCACGCGCAAGCAAATCAAGTTAGTAAAGTGTCGTGTTTCAGATAACACGTCCAATGCTCTTAGTGCACTGTTATCCGATTTGCAGCGCGAAGGGTCGAGCTTGGTGCCCTCGTACTTTATACGGATTTAAGGTTATGGACAACTTGTCATACTTATTTACCGGATTATAACAATAACGCAAAACTTTTCAAAAACTCTCAAAATATTTCTCAAAATATCTGACGCTCAAAAATTCCTGTGTATTAGGAATTTTTGTGCGTCAGATATTACTTCAATAATTGTTTAAAATGTGTGTTGTGTCCCAAATGTCAGCAAACCAAGCCTCTAGTAAAGAGATTTATTGCCATTTCATATCTCAAACCTATCATTCTTTCCTTACCTTTAAAAATATTAAAGCGAACAGAAATCAAACCCTTTGCCTTGAGCGATAAGTCAAAATATCTGACGCGCAAAAAATCATATATATGGAAGTGCCCTAAGCATGTACTTTTCCTGGATACCTAAGTAAACAAATCGGTTGACAAACATGGCGGATTAGGGATGTTCACTTGTTCGTCTAGTCGATAACATTATATCGATGGACGAGCTTGTCTTTTTAATCGACATCAAAAAAGGAAAGGTTCTATGTTCAACTGTATATTTTTTTTAATGTTCACCGATTTCTCCGTCAATGAGGGCCACCGTTTCTGACCTTACTTTACAGTGGCACCAGTTGGCGCCACTGTAAAGTAAGGTCAGAACAAACTTTACTAATAGGCGACGGGAAAATATATTTACATTTTTCAGCGATTCAGCGACCCGCCCCGGCTTCGCACGGAAACCTCTAAAATTGTCAGTGTTCCTCTACTATATTATGCATGTATTATACTTATAAACCTACCTCTTGAATCACTCTATCTTTTTAAAAAAACCGCATCAAAATCCGTTGCGTAGTTTTAAAGATTTAAGCATACATAGGGAAGGACAGACAGACAGACAGCGGGAAGCGACTTTGTTTTATACTATGTTATGAAGAGCGCATTTCTGGGTGGTCCCATTGGAACCAAGTCAGGATCTGATGGTGGAATCCCGGAGAAATCGAAGGAAACCCTCATTTCCGGAATCGGAGCTGGATCCGAGGGACACCACAAAATATTGAAGCTGTTTTGTACAGTCAGAAAAGTTCATAGAATTAATTATGATAGAACTAAATAAAGTTCCATACAATGCGGAACCTGTGTGAAATCTGTACGCGATGTGCAAACGCCTCTAGACAACCAACTGCAAACTTCAACATTCCTCGGCGGATATCCACGAAACTTTTATCAAAGTTCAGCTTTCTACCTAAATTTAGCTAAGCACAAAGTTAGGCTTGAAATTATCTGGCTGCTGTTAAATGGGACACAACTAATGACGGTAATCGTTATTGTTATTTGATAAATTATGTAGGTATTGTATCATTTGTATAAAAAGTTTTCTAATTACTTTTATGTTTTTTAAATAATTTTTTAGAGCATGTAATACTAATCAAGATCTTCTTTTAACTACACACTAATAGATTTGTCTATAATCTCATTTTAACGTGTGTTTGCGTTTACATTTAACCTTATCATGGATGTTGTGGGTCACAATAGTCTAATATCTTTCTTTTACAACTCTAGGTGCTGTATTTTGTTTTGCACACCAATAAAATGTATGCACTCGGATACTCGTTTAGAAGAATTCAAATACTCGTGTAGAGCTAGAGTAGCGTTTCATAATAAAAATAAAGTTCAGATAAATCTGGTCCCCATTCAGTAATTCAAAAATTAGCTGCAGTAGCTGTCTATAAATGGAACCACCATGTCGCCGAGTTCCGGATGAGTCTAACAGTATCTTAGACATCCACACTGGGAAATAGGTCAGACAGCTTTTATGCTGCTTGTATTCAAAGGGAGAATAGACGCCGCAGAAGGCTTGATCTTAAATGCGACCCGCCCCACCAGTGTCTCATTAGTTTTTGAGAGTCACGATCCTACGATATTACGAGGGTTTAGTGGATCCGTTTGGGTGTTATTTTCAAAAGCGTGATTGGAATAGAATAGAATAGTGTAGAATATTGTTGTTCGCAATTAAATTAATAATTTAATTAATAAGATTGATGCAAACTGGAATAAAGTCATTGTTATTCAACAAAAGAGAACAAAAGGCTCATTCAATATTTATAGATAATTACCTCGAAACGTGCGTCACAAAATCCAACCAACATAATATGCCATAAATGAACCTACTCACTTAATCGATTTATGAGGATTCCTGGTGAATAACGAACACAAACGCGTTGGTACGATTACATCAAAAGATCAGCGGGAGTGAAGTGGTTGGAAATTGCACCGTAAGAAATGGCCAAATATGAAGGAGGCCTACACCCATAGGGTAGAAGATGGCTAAGAATAAGAAGGTAAATAACGCAGACATTTAGCCCCTTAACTCAAAACAGTTGCCAAGTAGTATTTCACTCTTGTCAATAGAGGAAGACAGACTGAGATATACCAATGCTTTAATTTGACTATTATGGGGGTAGACAATTTAAACATTTTTTGCGTTGCGGTCTACTATAAAACACACGTTGTGTGACCGTGAAATGTATTATATATGTAGTATTAATGAAACTATCAAGGCTGTATACATAAGACTAGCAGTCCGCCCGGCTTCGCAAGCGTATGTAACAAAAATTTAATTTTTCATGCGGATCCCTAACTTATTTGAAAATATTCTATAACCTATGTTCATCAGGAAAAATTTAGGATTCTAATGGTGAATTTTTTCTAATTGGTCCAGTAGTTTCGGAGCTTATTCAATTCAAACAAACAATCAAATCTTTCCTCTTTATAATATTAGTATAGATATAAACTATCAGCACCAACAAACACCGTAAGCTCACTTTGAAGGTGGGATAAACTCTAACCAAGTAGGTTAGAGTACCGAGATCATTGGGTTTTACTGAAAACTTTTCCATCAATTCACTGTTTAAAATGTGTTTACATCTTATATTAATAAAAAAACTATTTTTCATGTTCATGTTATTTCTTTACGTGAAGCATCTAAAGCTTATACATTTCTCTATCAATTACTTCAATCACTTTACAGGTTAATGTAAAAGAAAAATACAAATTGGGTGATAATTTTCCGCCCAATTTCCCTAGAGTGATTTTATATACTTCTATACTAATATTATAAAGAGGAAAGATTTGATTGTTTGTTTGTATGTTTGTTTGTTTGAATTGAATAGGCTCCGAAACTACTGGACCGATTTGAAAAATTCTTTCACCATTAGAATCCTAAATTTTCCGTGATGAACATAGGCTACATAATATTTTCAAAAAAGTTAGGGATCTGCATGAAAAATTCAATAATTGAACCGTGCGCTGTATATTCAACCTCTTTTTCTATTATGGCGCATCAGAATAGAAAAAGAGGTTATATATAGCGCACTGTACTTGCTTTTTCTCTACGGCCAGTGTCAGTTATGTAGTGTCGTGTCAATGTCAAAAATCCCAATGCTGTTATAAAAAGTAAGGGACCCGTATGAAAACTGTGAAACCCATCGTGTTTATCTATATCTATACTTCTATATCTATACTAATATTATAAAGAGGAAAGATTTGATTGTTTGTATGTTTGTTTGTTTGTTTGTTTGTTTGTTTGTTTGTTTGTTTGTTTGTTTGTTTGAATTGAATAGGCTCCGAAACTACTGGACCAATTTGAAAAATTCTTTCACCATAAGAATCCTAAATTTTCCGTGATGAACATAGGCTATATAATATTTTCAAAAAAGTTAGAGATCCGCATGAAAAATTCAATAATTGAACCGTGCGCTGTATATTCAAACTCTTTTTCTATTATGGCGCGTCATAATAGAAAAAGAGGTTGAATGCTTTTTCTCTACGGCCAGTGTCAGTTATGGAGTGTCGAGTCAATGTCAAAAACCCCAATACTGTTAAAAAATGTAAGGGATCCGTATGAAAACTGTGAAATCCATCGTGTTAGTGTGTATAATGTCTGAAATTTTTGTTTAATACCCGTGCGAAGCCGGGGCGGGCCGCTAGTATATTATAAAGTGGAAAGATTTTATAGTTTGTTCGTTTGAATTGAATAGGCTCCGAAACTAGTGAACCGATTTGAAAAATTCTTTTACCATTAGAATCCTAAATTTTCCCTGATGAATATAGGCGATAAAATATTTTCAAAAAAGTTAGGGATCCGCATCAATAATTCAATTTTTGTTAAATACTCGTGCGAAACCATGGCGGACCGCTACCCAATAAAACGGCAAAATACGCAACTCACGCTGTCACATTTCTAGAGATGTTACATTCACTCTCAATATAGGTGAATGTATCTCTAGGTGTGTATATGAAGGGTAGAGGCGCCCTTCACACACCCACATTCATATAATATCTAAAGCAAACAATGTCGGTACAATACAAGGCTCCCACAGTTTAATAAGCAATGGGGTTCCGCCCTTGACCTGTTTTTATGCTGTTCCTAGATGTAATTAAATGCCAAAGGTACAGGGTAACAGACAATTTGTTTAAGGGAATGTAATTGGTTTTTATTTCGTCACGCCTTTCGAAAAAACTTCAGTTGTTTATCAATCTTGTTCAGAGCTTGTGAAATGTTTACTTCCGAAGGCGGAAAATGATGTTTTAGTCATTTTCAGGATAAAAACCAATTAAAAAGTGTGTATCTTTGAATTAATGGACTAAAATTGGAGCGTGGTCAGGCGAGAAATAAATTTAAATGTTTTGCGGGTACAAATATATTGAGCTGGTTAGAATAATAATAAGGACCTACGATACTTTTACAAAATAATTTGCAGTAGAAAAAGCGGTTTTGGAAACTCATAAAGAAGTATTCACTTTACAACAAAGTTTAAAAAATCCATTTGCAAGCTATCGAGTTGAATGTAGGTACTGAAGAAAAAGTTTATAATACTTATGTCCTATAAAGAAGAGATCGGGACGAGTATAAAACAGCCAAATACGTTCTGTTGTTATTTCTAAAGGTACCTAAGTTCAAAAGCTAAGCGGTAAGGCACGTTTTGTTTTGTACGCATTTTCTTTGTTTCGAGACAAAACAACGCTAAGAAAAGTTCTTTTGTATTTAATTGATCATCACAGTCAATGTTCTAACTCCTGAAGGGAAAATTATCACCTTCAGGAGTACTGAAGGTGTTCAGGAGTACTTAAGGTAATAATTTTGTATTTGGAATGCAAATATGTTGTAGATATATTTGTGGCAAATTATTTTTCCACTAGGTTTATTCCTTGTAGAAGCTTGTAGGTCACAGATTTGAACTATTTTGCTCATAGTGTTTTCATTAATTATTTGATTTGCCTGTTAATATAAATATTGAGGACTGCCGTATTGTATTAGGTCATATCCTGTAAGAATAGGTGTGTTTTCAATAAATACACATACAAATCTACTACTGACATGTGCCCGACTGTAAAAAGGATAGCGCCGATGCGTAGAGCAGTCAGGTCGGGGTGATCGATGGTATGGCGCCGACCGGGTCAAGCATCGCCTGCCTGTTTGACCCTCATTCGCGTTCGATAATACCTGCCATGCTATGGTGCAGTCGTGGTGACACTATGCCGTAGACCTTGCGTTTGTCTATGCAAATTGGTTATTTGAAAATCGAAGATTCAGTGTTACGATGGGCTTTGACTTACCCGAATTATCGGGTAACGTAGACTTCCACTGTAATTAGGTACGTAGGCGATACGAAGGTATATGTAATTATTTAGTGAATAGGTCTTCCAATTCCAATATTAATTGCAGAATGAACCGTCTGTTGTTAATCTACTCAGCCAAAAGACGTTATAATATGATGGCTACTATATCATGGTGTTCAAACTTACGATAAAGTAGCCCACGTACCTACTTTCTATGTGTTCAAAATTCAAATTATAATACCAGAAATCTTTGTTATTAACTTTCAAATAAGTATATTTTGATATATGATTAACTAAAAAAACTTCTAGGTAACTAACAATAACCGACTGCTGTTGTCTAACCTATCTCAATATATTGATAGTTCTCATAAGGAGTTAAATACCTATTTCTGATACGGAGGGTCGTACCTACCTTTACATCAATTTAACTTAGCCGACGCGAGTTATTAGTAAAAAATAAAGAGGAGGTTAGTGACCTGTATAATCCAAAACAAGAAAAAATACAATCACATCACAGAAATAATTTTAAACAAGTAATTGCAGTTAAAATAATTGAGCTGTATACTGCGGCAAACAATCTACAGGCAGCTAAACTAATCCATATCAACCAGGCTGAAGCGCCTTCAAATCGCTGCCTGCTTGCCTCCCTGTATGGCAATGCTGATGCACTGCGCGTCTATTTATTGATACCATGTACCTATATGTATAATATTCACCTCGATGACTTTACTGTGAAATAAGTAATTATACTAAGTACGTCAGCTGTCGGTGAGTTTTTTTGCATAAAATATGCTGCAAGAACAAAAGAAAACCTTAAACCCTAAAACACAGAACTCAAAATGAAGGTAAAGTTAAATTCGCACAATCATGCAGCACAACTACCGTTTTATCGACCGTTCTTGGAAACCAGCTCGGCAGCTTGTGGCTAGGAATTTTAAATGTTAGGTGCAGCGTATTCGTTTGTATCTGTGTTTTTATAACATATTGATATATTTTTTAAATAGGTAGATAGGTACATAATTAGCTCATGCGTAAGTAAATAAGGTTTTTATTTACGCGGGTACTTTTACTCGCGATTTAGTAATTGCGACTGCAATCGACCGACCGACGCCCGACTGCGCAAGAAGAAATATAGTACCTATTTTGATTGTGAGAAATCATTTATGAAGTTCAGTTTTTCAATTATTCATGTTTCTAATTTTCAATCGAATTGATTCATGGACTTTATATTTTCAAAGTTCACTTCATATGATGAATAAAAGAAATTAAAAATGTAAAATTGTTGATCAACTACCTACATCTGCAGAGTGGGGCCGAATGCTTATTTATTTTATTTTATAAGGGTGTCAAAAAGTTATCATAAACTAATATCTTTTTACTAATTGCTTTACTATGACAATGGTATCGTTGCAGAAAAAAAAACGAAATAAACTCTATAAAGTGCGTGCGGTGGAAAGGTAAAAATGCCAAAATATGTCATTCTGAGACGAACCATTTCAATGGGAAATTGAAAAATTTAGTGGAAATCGGCCCCTGCTTGCACGGACTTTCGGAGATAAGGTAGAATAGAGTTAAAATTACATTTAGGAGTAGAGAGTAGAAAGTTTTCTTCGATCGCGAACACGGCGTTCGAAAGAATGAGCGGATAGAAATGTTTTCTAGACTACCCTAGAGCTGAGTCTACTACTGCGAACATGATCTAGCTAAACTGATCAAGTCTCACAATTTCATCAGTTTACACAATTTTTGACATTTGAGAATATAAACTTTTTTTCTAAAATTCTCTACACCTCCCGAGACCTAGACATGCGTTTCCTTCGTGACAAAAAGCAAGCATATTTTTATAAAATATTGTCTCTCTCTACGGTTACTATAAAAGAAGGTAGGATTGGCTTCTCATACAGTACGAAGAAAATAAAGAAAGAAGAAAGAAACGCTGTTCGAGAGCTCAAAGTAGCTCTAGAATTGCCAAAGGTCAATTTTTGTTGCAATTTTTTTCACTGTTTTCTAGGGTTTATTTTGAGAAACGGTGTGTTGAAGCAATAGAAAGATTATGAAGACGAGAAATTGTCTTCTCTATTCTAAGGTAGAGTAGAAATGAAAACACCGTGCTAGCCGGGCTGGTCCAACCCTAGATACACCTCTTATTGACTTCAATCTTGAGGCATACCTTTAATAGCCTGAAATAGGTAAATTATAAGCACGTAAAGTTTTACTTGCTTATCGAAAACGTGTGTTTTCCTTCACAAGTTTTTACTACGCAAACAAAGCTAACATTGTTAAAGTTAGGTACAACATGGTCAAATAGACAGACGGCAGGGCAAACCGTATCCCTTGGGATTCCGACGAAAAGTAACAACGTAGCGAGTAATTGAAAATTCTCTGAGCGGGCGACGCCAGCTCGCTAAATGTTTATTTTGTGGAGTAAAGTTATTGAATTCAAATTCAAATAAATTTTATTTTGTCAAAAACATTTATAATACATATTATAAACCTTTAACTAAAAAACTGTCAAAATCGGACTCTCAGCATGTGAATCACACTAATGCAGGGTTGGAAAAAAAACAGTTTTTTTTAAATTTTATAAAACAAACAGTTCAAATTGTTTTAAACAAGTGTTTGTTTTGTTTTTTTTTGTTTTTTTTTGTCCTTTTTAGTTTAGGGCATTATTTTAAATTAATTCGACCTATAATGTTTCATTTCCAGACTAGATCTTTTGACTTTTCAAATTTTCTATAGTAAAATAAATATTGACAAAAAACGATCAATGGATAAACATTTATTTTATGTTGCGTATCTCTAATCACTACTAAACGATTTACATTCACCCTAAATGTTTCCTAGCAGGACTATACCGGCGGGGAAATACCTATAAACTATAAATTCTATTCTATGAATAGGGGCACCCCCAATATTTATTAATTAGTGATGGGCCGAATGTGGTTTGAACCGAATACGAATTTCGGCCGAACATTCGGTAAAAATAAAAAATGCCGAAGTTCGGTTTTTATTCTGCACTTATATGGTAACAACTAACAAACAACAATAAAATATACCTATAAGTAATTAATATATTGAATTTTCAAAAAGTTTATTTGATTCAAATCATAAGACTTCCTAATTTAATAAGAACTTATTGAATTTGATTTTTTAATTCTAAAACTTAAGATTGAAATGTCGAAAAAGGAAACTGATAATGACAGTTAGTTACTTGATTAATAAATAAATTACTATGATTTTAAATTATGTAAAAGGCTTATTTATTTAATCAGGTATGAGTGAGTATGACAGATTTGTTTTTTTTTATGTTTTATTAATCTTAAAATCAAAATTGTGCAACTATTTCACTCTTTTCTTATACCGAATGTTCGGCATTTCAACCGAATTTCGGAAGAATGCCGAAGTTAGGCCTATCCCTAATATTTATATTTAAATGAGGGGAATAAAATAACCACTATTCCATTCGACAGCCATCCATTAGGGACTTTCCTAACGGGACTTTACCGGCGGGGAATTACTTAATATTAATTCTATAAATACGAGTGCCTTTCTTTCTCACATTTCATTTCATTATTAATTCTGCGACTGATAACACCTCATAAAAATGTCAACTCCAGGACGCAAAAAGCATGCAATTTGGGAACAATTCACATCGATCCCCCAAGAAAATACCACACTGAAGACCAATAGGGTGCGTTGCAGAAAATGTAAGAAAGAACTAGTTGGACTTGTGAAAAGAATGGAGGCACACTTCCAGCAATGTAGCACCACCACCGGTTCTAACACTGACGCAAATCTTGACGCGGACAGGGACGTGGAGGAGGAGTTGTTGAGTGATGCTGGTTCTTCCCGATCTTCAGATAATTCTTCTGCTACACCCACATCTTCTGTTACTACTCTTCAATCTAAAAATGCCAGTACCAGCAGCAGCGCGAGCGTGAACATTTCAATGAAAAGATTTATTATTGCTACAAGTCAAGAAGATAAGAAGAAAATTGATTTACAATTATCTCGTTATATGTTTGCTACTAACACGCCTTTTAACCACGTAGAACACCCAGAGTTACTGAAATTAATAGAAATTTTACGCCCAGGATATAAACCTCCAAACCGCAAACAAATTGCTAGCAAGCTACTCGACGAAGTCTACAACTCGACTCAAGAAGCCGTAAAAAATGAATTGAAAAACAAAGTTGTTAATCTGGCAATTGATGGGTGGAGTAATGTCAGGCAGGACTCGATAGTTTGTGTCTGTGTTACCGATGTGTTGACAGACTCAACTCATTTAATTGATACAATAGACACAGGAGCCGAAAGCCATACAGCTGACTACTTGGTTAAAGTTACTACTGCGGCAATAAAACAATGTGAAACTTACAAATGTACGGTGCGAAGTGTAGTGACAGACAACGCAGCAAATATGAGCCGTATGAGACGAGATTTAGCCCAACAGGAAGAACTAGCTTCTCACGAGGATATACTTACATACGACTGTTCATCACACATATTAAACCTTCTAGCAAAGGATTTGAATGCAGAAGATATTACTGATAAAGTTAAGTCGATAATGCGGTACTTCAAATACACTCACTTTGCATCTGCCAAATATAAAGAAGCTGGTGGAAAAGCAATTGTTATACCACAACAGGTACGGTGGAACACAATGGCTGACTGCTTAAAAGTGTTATTAGAAAATTGGCATATAATGTCAGATATATGCTTAAATCATTCAACTGCTATAGATCTGTCAATTTCATTGAAAGTAAATGACATGGCGCTGAAGCAACAAGTCCAGGCTCTCTATAAAAAACTGTATTGGCGAAGTGACTGAAGCATGGATAGAGCTTAAAAATATGTTTGAGGGAGAGAATGTACGACTGCGTGAGACCGAGTATTCATTGGATGATTTAAGGAAGTTCAAAGCTCGTTATGAAATGGCAATGTCTCCAGCTCATTTTGCAGCAAACTTACTACATCCTAAGTACAGGGGTGAAAAACTCACGAGTGAAGATATTTCTGAGGCTTTATTATTTATAGAAGCTTATCACAAAGAGGCGATGCCCTATGTTGTTAAATACAGGGCAATGACAGATCCCTTTCATAACTTTCTATTTGAAGATCATGTAGTAAATCAGGTCGGACCTCTCGAATGGTGGCAGTCATTAAAAAAACAAATTAATGGTCAAACAATGAACTTAGTGGCTCAGCTTCACACTGCTGTAGCTTCAAGTGCTGGAATTGAAAGACTGTTTTCAACATTTGGATTTATTCATTCTGACGTACGAAATAAACTGGGTACAGAGAAAGCTGCAAAACTTGTTACAGTTTTTAAATACCTTAATAAGGAAAAGAAAAAATAATTGTTATCTTGATCTTGTCATATTGTCTTACTCTCTCTCCTGACTGACAAACAATTTTGATTTTATAATGTTTATTAAATATAGGTAATTTTGTTTGTTATAATTTTGTTTTTGATTGATTTTAAATTGAAATTTTTAATATTCTATACTATCTAATGCATGTTTCAAAAATACGTGTTATCTTATCCCATACTTGGTAGGTACTTAGATCTTTGTTTGACTGAATAAATAACTTATCAAAAAAATATTACTTTCATTTTATATCATTCATTCGCAATGAAAAGTAGTTTTAAAGCTTGTTTTTTTCTCATCGTTTTATACAATGTTTAAAACTTGTTTTAATCTGTGTTTTTAAACGTGTGATAAAAAACACGGTTTAAAATCAAACTGTTTTAAACATTGTTTTAAACATGTGTTTTAAAACCATTTGTTTTAATCATGCCAACCCTGGAAACATCATAAGAAAATAATAGTAATTGTACTGTAAAAATATGTGTATCACAGATAAAATTATCCCTACTAAATGGACTAAGAATAAACAAAATACAAAATGAACTAGGTACTCACACACAACCAATTTCAATGATAATTTAAATTATATAAATCGCATTTTCTAAATTTGATGAATGTTAGTTACCTCTTTCACGATACTTTACTTAACGGATCGGGCTGAGAAGTATTAATTTGTCGTTTAGTTACCGAGAAACTGATGTACTAAATACTTTAGGCACTATCTAAAATGTAAAAAGCTTCGCGAGACGATAAGTTGTGTTTAAAGCCGTGTGAAATAGAAGGGAAATGTAATCTTGGTTAGCAGGCGATGCAACGCCTTGCACCCTAATCCAACCTAATTTCACTGACCCGACATATGACCTATAAACTAGGGGAAGTCCTTGCAAGGCGGCCTTTATTACTAGGTACCTAAGTATGTAGTAAGGAAGGAACACGCGACATAGTTTTACATTATTTTGTTTGCATGGAATGGATAATTACCAAGCATTTCACTGGAACTTGTTTCGAGGACACGAACGAAAATTATAATTCACTTGATGTTGTACTTTGTAAAGTTATTTTGTACCTAACCTGAGTATATAATAAATTAGTAGAGAATTTCACGTTTTTTGGTTCATTTATCTTGTGGTAAAAGTTGAGACTGCCAAAAATGTCCATTGCTCCTCGGCCGCCGCCGTAGCAAGCTACGTCAAAAATAACATTCAAGGGAATGTAATGGGGATTCTTGGAATAATTCAAGTTACTGTAATAGCACAGAATAGCTATTTATGTAATAATGTCAGGGTTTAATTTCTCAGCAACGGGATTCCAAAAAAGAATGCCACCTCTTGATAGACATTGTTTCTTATATTATATTATGACACCTACTATATACCTAACTCATAATTTGATTGCAAAAATAAAACTTTACTACTGATAAAAGTTCATACAAAAAGAAGGAAGACCTACCATAAATAATATTTTACTCTTTTAATGGTTAAAAAATAAAATGTATTCCAAAGTTTACTTTCAAAAGATACGTTTACCAGAAAATAAAAAACGAGAAATTACGAACCTGCGTGGAAGTTTACGTTTCACCCCATAAGGACAGTAATGTTTCGTAGAGATAAATTACGGCTAAGGCGAAGCTATTCTTTATATTTATAACTTGTATCTTTTTTATGTAAGATCGTAAGGCAACGTTTCATGCGATGTGCTACGAGGCTCTGCAGATGGGTTCTCCAACGAGCTTTTTGGCACTTGTTTCAATAAAACTCAAGGCCTTTTAATGTCTGTTATGTCACATTTAAGCGCTTCTGACGTAATTGTACGGAAATCGTCAAAACTTTTCATGAAAGAAAACATAAAAATATACACAAAAGACGTGGCTTAAATCAGTAGCTATTAATTTTACCGGCGTGATATACATATATAAGTATAAAGCACTTGGATTTCTCTTTGATATTGTCAAAATTTGTGGAGATCGTATTACTCCGCGCTGCAGCTTTTGAATTAAGGGTATATACCTACCTACCCTACCTCAACCCTACCCTATATAATATATTGGTAGGGTTGGTATTTCATTATATATAATGAAATACAGGAATCGCTCATACACAGTAGTTACTGAACCTTACAATTTTCAGTCTAATGTTTCAGAAACTCTCAAGAACCGCCCAGTTAAGTAAAGCTATAAGAATGCGACAACACCTAAAGCCGAACAGTAAAAGAAACACGAGTACGAGTACCCAAAGGTTGTTCAGGCGGGTTCCGCAAGGGGGTGCGGGGAGGGAGTCAAGGTTCTGGGTTCCACAGGCGCCACTGCGGGACTGCGTAATATAACCCGGCGGAATTCGGATGGTTGTTCAAGGCGATGTCTATGGGCGGATTCTTTAGGGCTCTGTTTTGCGAAGATCAACAGTATTCTATTTGTGAACCAAAACCAAAAATGTGGAATTCGGTAGATTGTTTCAAGACGATGGCTGAATGTAAGGAGGAGTCTACCTGAAGATTGGTTTCAATATATCAGAAGAATATTCCTATAATAGTGCTGCGTATTTCGTAATTAGGTAATACAAGTTTTTTTTGTCAATGTCTATGAGTTGATTTCTAAGGACGTTTCTCCTTTTCGTTGGTGAAGATGTGAAGAATATTTAAATTAGTGCTGCGTATTTCTTCAAAAATATACTTATTAACGGCGTTGGGAGGATGCGATTTCAAGTCGATTGATTCTCTGAGGGCGGCTCTATGCGTAGACAAGCGATGAGCTGATCAATATTTTAACAACAATTAGTGCAGTATATTTCGCATTATGTATTTACTATCATTATTTATATATTTTTTACTATGTATTTATATTAGAATTACCCAAATTTCGCCGTTTTTAGGCAGATTTGATAATTCCGCTGAAACTAACTCAGGTATAGTTAGTAGGTAGACCAGATGGAATCTGTATGGTGGTACGGGGCGGCGTTATAGACACAGCAAACTCGTCAAAGACAATTTAGCATGCCGAGTTTTTCAGCGGAATTATCAAATACGCCTTAAAATTAATTAAGTATTATATGTTGTTGTTGAATCAATGACATAACAAGTACGTATTAACCAACCTCTAACCCATAAATAAGAACCAATTTAAACCACTATTTATAATCGAAAAATGTTTGCTAACTGTAGACTGTTGAAAACAATCTACAGTTAGCAGGTAGCTCAACTGATCCATAACCAGTCCATAACCAGTCCGAAGCGTCCCCAAGATGTATTGCCTCGCTATGCTGATTATTACCATTATAATAGGTTCCACTCATGATAATTAGTTTTAGACGGCAGCCCCTGCATCGTATATCGTATTTTCGAATTCATCAAAATTGACCATTTTACTAAAGCTTTCATTGAAATTTTCCCTTGGGGCTCTTTTTAATAATTGGTAGATTAAATCTCAATTTTCAATATCAAAACGTTTAAGCATAAACGTATAATCGAATTCTTATAAAGCGATGAATATTAAAAGCTGTCAAGTACATAAAAACAAATAATTTAATAAAACCCTAGATTACATTCAGAGCGAACCAAATTGAGTTTCCCTCACCGTGGTTTTCCCACTTGTTGTTTTTCCTATGTTTTGTTCTAACCTTGGAATAGATAGATATTTTGTACGTACATTGTAACAGGCATCGAGTGAAATATATTTCGATGTTTTTCAGCGAAACCAAATCTTCGTGTTATGAATACAAATCTTAGATTAAATTTACAGGGAAACATACCTTATTATTTGTGTTATCATCTTAGTTTTTATGGCACGCCTTTTTGTTTTTAGTTTCTACCATGGTGTGGTTGGCAGGTAGAAAATGCCTTCGGCATTATGCCCACCTTTTGTATGTTTTTATATGTGCAATAAAGTGTTTAAATAAATAAATAAATACCTATACAAGCTCAAACAATGTTGGTATATTTCTAAGAAACAACACAATGAATAAAAGTGTCTAAGAAATACAGCCAATATGGTAAGCATTTAATTATCTACGTCTGAAAGTAATACGATTCTATAAAAATGTCCGTCCTTATTAATGCTTTCACAGTGGGAAATGCCCACTTCAAACGAAATGATGATTTTCTAAAAATAGGCTCTATTTTCAAACTATTATGTACATAACACAATGGTCTTTCTGGAAAAAGCTACACGCCATTGATTGTTTTCACCAACGGCACAACGGGTTGTTTCTATTTGGTTACCATGACCTGGGCCTGTAACCAAGTTGACTGACATTATTGAGGCCATTATTGGTGTCTATGAGGTGTCTATTGATTTCTGGCAGTTAACAAAGCTTTGACATAAATAAACAAGATCCGTCAAGTGTGAGTGTATCACGGTGTCATTTTCCCGCGGGATAGTACAAGGATACTCGGACGAAGTCGCTGGCAAAAGCTAGTTATGTAGGTATACAAACGAGCGTGTACTACGTGTGTGTTTTTGGTACTGGTTGGAGACTTAGCTATATAATGAATACCTAAAACTAGTAGGTTTCGAACCCGAATTTGTAGAGTTTAAAATATAAGTAATATTTCAAACTTTACAAACTTCAAGGTAGTGGTAAATTTTTCGACATTTTTCAAAATATATTAAAAAGTACGAATTCAACAATTTTTCGGAAGACTTTTTTGTAAAAACGGATGACGTCCATTTTTCTTTTGATGTTGTAGATATTATCTTTGAAAATTTCGACTTCACTATTTGAAAATTTATTAATCTTTAAAACTGTACAGGTCCTAAAAATATTATTATTTCAAATATGACACTAATAGCTGAGGCGGTTGCAATGATATTGAATACAGACAAAGCGAGACCATAGGGGTCTTGAAACCGGTCTCTAAATCCTAAAAAATATACACTACCCTTAGTCTTGTTCACGAATGCGAATGAACAGTCCAGGGCCTATTATGTATAGTCTAGTCTAGGCTATTCATTTTCACTTTCGTGGTCATTTCATTCGGGAATTAAAAGCATCTTAAATTTATAATCATCTACATTTGAGATGATTCTACTGGAAGGACTATACCTGAAATTTGATTTAAAAGGCCTATGATTTATTACTATTATAAATATCTGGATCTAATTCTATGATAAGGATATGCTGTCAGCTCAAGCAATGCGGGTCTCTAGACAGTTCTAAGGATTAGATAACAGTTCATCATGTACAGTGCGCGTCAGAATTAAGTACCCCCCTGGTCTACATAATATTTACGACTACTTCGAATTCCCTTGTAACTTATCACAAATTTTCAGAAGCAAAATTTTATCACGCCGCCGCTCAGGATCGAACCACCCACCATAATATTCAAAGTCTGAAATTCCCAACAATAACAACTATTGTGTCAAACATACATTGAGATAGGGGGGGGGGGGGGTACTTACATATATGTGACGCGCACTGTACCTAAAACTATCTAATAGCTTCTATATTACTGACTAAATTTTGTTACCTAGGTACTCATATTTTTTTTAACTCGTAGGTACATTTTGTTACAAAAATATACTTAGGTAAAGTTGTATCGGGTATTTATCACGCCTTTTTTCCTTCGTCTAAGCCATCCTTTACAACGTTTTGATACATATTGATACATATATATAATTTATTTATCCTACTTTCAGTTTATTTAAATCAAAAATTAATTTACTTGAATTTGAATGACTCCACAGAGAAATCAGAAATAATAAAGTGGTGGGTCTGATAGAGATACAGTGTTCATTATGCATGTCAGCGGGTTAACTACGAATCTAGGTGATCAGTGAGTACGGCTCAAATTGCACCCGTTTCCATTCCATGGGAACATTTGTGAAGTCCCTCGCTAAGCGATAAAACTTCGGGGTTCTTCCAACACTAACTAAGGTTCGTAGAAATGATAATGAATTCCTATGAATGCGAAAGTTTTTAATGTTTAAAATATGATTGTAAATTTGTAATCTTATCACAATAAATAAATAAGTAATTACACTCCAATAAAAAAGTATCACAGTGTGAATTTTTTGGATCGACTTCACGTAAGCTATCAAAGCCAGTTAGCTATAGGCAAAAGTAATAAGGAGAATCAGTCATGTTTGGCGATTATCTTTGATGACCGAACTTGATACACGGTATTAGAGGTACTAGTGGGTACTATGGCGGGAACCGAGGCCACTCCTATACTGGGTACGTTCATTTACATACATGAAGGCTCAATGACGGTCGCCTCTCTACGAAATTGCTTTTAGCTCTTTCATATCTACACGTAATTGATTCAAAGTTTCTAGGCAACCAACGGTACAAATAATCTACTTATTGGGGACAAGACGACTGATGCTATCATAAATTGATGAAAATCTTTCCAATGAAGAACCTATTTTGATACCAGACTATTTGGTAAAGATGAAAGAAATACCTAAGAGCCGCGACTTTGATAATAGCGGGCTTTCAGAAACTAACAAAACCTATCTATTCTAATATACCAACCTAGATAAATCTACACGAAACAATCTCCAGAAACGAAACAATCACCTGATAATTTTTTGTGAGACTAATATAAATGCCCTTTACCAAAATAATTGTTGATTTTAGTGGAACAGGCTAGATAAAAGTAGAAAATATAGGTACACTACAATGCCATTGTAACGCCGCGGGGCGCAGCTAATAATACATAGAAAACAAACAGACTCCGTATTTATCAGACTAAAATGTTAATGATCACATAAAATTCGTCGGAAAACGAGTCCAAAATGTCCTGTCTCAAGCGCAATAAATAAACGAAGTAAAATTGAGAGTTTGCGTCTTGCAAAAGATCCTGAAAATCCTTGAGGCAGTAATGTGCTCAAAGGCCTTGAGCACCGCTCCTATAGAGGCTTACCTACTCCTTCGGTAACTGCCTGTCTACTTTCTACAAGCACCTAGCAACCTTATTTCGACCGACCTTTTGCGTGAGGGTTTTTTTTTTACTTTTAGATCCTTTTTTGGGGGAGTTGACTATAAATATCGTTAGAGCTAGGTTTTAAATCTTATTCTATTGTAGGGAGTAGGGAGTGCCTAACGTTTTAAATTAGGTAATACCTTAATATAAAATTATCTTTGACGAAAGATGCGCAAAGGTCCACTTGCGACGCAGGAGTTTGTTCAATTCCGCTTATGAATAAATGTTTGTACGATCTGCAAATATCTATATAATATTATATTAAGTATATTAGTCATCATCTAGTAGCTATATCACAAGCTCGGCTTAGCTTGTCCACCAATCTGCCTATCAAGAGTTACGATTATAGCAAAATACCCCCTCGTTTGGTGGAGGCACATTCAGCAGTGTCATGCGAATGCTGGTAAATCTATATGTATTAATTTTTCTAAGCTAGTTGAAAGGGGGTCAAATGTCATTTTGATAGTGACTTACCGTAACTCTTGGGCCGTCTTGAAGTCAAGAAAGTTGACTCAAAATAAACAGATTTGCTTCAGGGACTGTTGAAATTCGCACCCTAAAGGTCAATGCCGTAGAGTAAATTCAAGTTGAAACAAAAATGCTCTGTATGTAACCGCGTAAGCAATAGAAGTAGGTACAATTTCATGTAGATTACAGTTCAAACAAAAATCACATTTTGTGCCATCGTTTTCTGAAATTCGTAAGTTGTTTTCTTTATTTAAGTATCTTTACTCATATTTTATAGCATAGGTTTGAGGGTTTGTTTGTTTGGATTGAATAAATTATTATACTACTGGACTGATTTGAAAAATTATCCCTAGGTACTTCATCCCAGATCCACATATGCTATAAATAAAGAACGAATATTTTCAAACAGGGTTCAGAAACAGCAAATAAATAAAAGCCGTGTGGTGCCGGCATAGAATTTCACCACCCCAACTCTTCCCGTGGGTGTCGTAAGAGGCGACTAAGGGAAACACACCGGGGGGCGGGCAGCAGCGCCTTCTGCAGAACAACTACACCGAACTGCGATCCCCAACCCGCATGCCCAGCGTGGGGATTATGGGCAATAACCCTCACATAATGATGCCATCTATGGCGCTCATTAGGGGAGGCCTATGTCCAGCAGTGGACTATTATAGGCTGGTGATGAAATAAATAAAAAACCGTAAACGAACGCGTTCGCTATAAACAAATTTCGTAAACTTTGTTCATTCTGAGTTTTCGACCAATTGCTGAGCTCAAGAGTGATTATTGTCGCATAAAAATTGCGCTTTCCAACGAGTATATTTGAGTGATGATAATAACTTAGCAAGGCATCGCGTGTCTGCCATGGCTCGACCATGCACGCACAAACCTTACGTGTAGAAAAGGATTTTAAAATAAGGTCATACAGTTGCTGGGTTATTATTACAGTGGTTGAAATGATAGTTGTAAAATGTAGTAACTGTAATTATATAATTTGGGTTTGAAAAATTATAATAATAATTAATATTGGGTTTGTTTTTAATGGTAGTAGAAAGTTGATGAGGTATTTGTTGTTGAATAAGTTTTAAAGTGTCTTTTCGTAATATTTTTATGGCCTGTGTTTCTGTTAAACGAAGTTTGTTAATCTAAATAAATAAGTAGTCGTAATAAATAGTACTAAATAATCTAAGTACTAAATATCTACCAAAATCTAGGCATAATCTAAAATTTTCGAGCATTATGTGTTATAGGGTGAAAATATTTATTTAAGTAAGTTATTAGGAAATTCCAAAAATTTTTGACTTGAGGGAGGTTGCGGGTTCTATTCCCGCTGAAATCGACTGTTCTTGGGGTATTATTTAATTTCCTGAGTGCGAGGGCTTACGGACTAAGTATAATAACAAAAATTCATTTAACTGTCCGTACCTAGAACTAAAATTGTAGTTTGTGTGATGTGAGTGTAAAATAAAGAAAGCGAACATGTAACAACGTTTTTATATAAACATTAGCGGTCTTTAGCGTATTTACCAAAAATTTTCATACGCAACCCTATTTTTTTTTATTATTCTATAGCCTATGTTCATCACAGAAAAGTTAGGATTCTAATGGTGAAAGAATTTCTCAAATTGGTCCAGTAGTTTCGGAGCCCATTCAATCCAAACAAACAAACAAATATTTCCTCTTTATAATATTAGTATAGAAGAGACCATAAAGCTTTATTGTATCTCTTTACATAGGTATCAATCTTAACATGACCGACCATTGTAGGTGCTTGTCCCATGTAAAATCTTTTGTGGTTCTTTTGTGGTATCTTTTTCTGGTAAAGCATTTTTTTACTGTATTGTTTTGTAACTACGAACTGTCTGTCTTCCAAATAAATAAATAGAACATTAGGATATTTTCCAAATAAACTTGTTTTTCGATACGATTACATTATCTAAAACAACATATATGTACATTTTCGAATTCAATGTTAAATTATTCATAGTAGAATTCATGGAAAGTAGGTCAAAGATCAAGTTGAGTTCAGAGAGGACTACGAAGGACATGGAACGCCCATTTAGTGGTAAACGAATCAAGGATCGATTTCTAGCACTCTTGTCGGCGAAATCTGATCAAGTGACCATTTTCATCAGGTTTTTTTTTTCAGAAAGCTTTGACCTCTGTTTCGTAAAGGATAAAAGGTACAAGGTTTGTTGTGAAAACTATTGTAGGATTAAGCTCTACTTTTATATATTCATTATTTTTCTGGCTTTTAAAACAAATTTAAAGTTTTATGTTATTGAAAATAAATATTAAAATTAATAAATAAAAATATTGCTTGACAATTCACATAGCAGCATCTAGCCCTAAGCTAAGCAGAGCTTGTGTTATGGGTACTAGATGTTCTATTCTTACATTAAATACGAGTACATAGATAGATATTTTTTACTATACCTAGAAAACGACCATAACACCCTCAACAAATATTTGTAGATCGTACAAATATTTGTCCCGAGGCGGGAATCGAACCCGCAACCTCCTGTGTCGCAGGCAGATTTTCGCCCACCGCGCCACAGGATCGTAATGGCGTACGGTCCGCAACGGAATGGACTGTAAAATTGACTAAGCCGAATACAAAAAGTTTTCTTTATCGTTTCTTTGCCATCTGTTCCTTTCCCTTCAACAATGGAGAAAATTCATTCATAAGGGAAAAATACTTCACGGAATTCTGGGAACCGTGCGAAATCCAAGTGACCCTTATTGGCACTGCTCCGGGTAACGACTGAATAAAAATTAAAAGCCTTCTTTCATCTAGAACACTGTCAAAAAATAAAATAAAAAATAAATAAAACTGAGTTATCTTTTGTAAAAGTGTATGTACTCGATTGAAGAGCTATAAGCATTATAAGATTATCTGTAATTACCTAATTAGACATGTTTTCTTATAATTCTCCACAAAATAAATATTATTACTGTATAATTTAGTTTAATTTAAGTTCCCGCATAAAATGTATTTTGTTACTATGGAATAAATAAAATATCAAAGAATATCAAATATCTTTGACTCAGTCAAAGATGAATCGATATCGTTAGAATTTGTACATATTTGAGTTATCAATCGAAAAGTCCCTAAATGTTTTTGAAGTCACCCACTAAAACGGAATCAAGTAAAATTCAATTTTTCATAACAAATGGTAAAGCAAATATTTCAGTGACTCGCTGTACTGACTCGCCACCTAATGCGTGGAATTCTTTCAATTCATCAGAAAAGGAATACGAAAGTATTTTCTGCGGAAAGTCTACCTAAATATTTACATAGCAAGTGTTTCTTGAAAAATTTGTTTAAGATAAGTTCATGTCTGCTGTTTTGGTTTAAAAATATGAACTGCAATTTTAATGCTAGTACAATCATTTCTACCGCTTTCTACCGTATGATAACCATTGCCTGCCATTATACAGAACCGTATGCACCGCTCCTTAAAAAGCTGCTTCTGACACTACCAACCCTCTATATCAAACAAAGTCTGATATTTGTTAAAGAACATCCAGATCTCTAAGTTAGGCAAGAGAACCAGAACTTTGAAGTCAGATTTTAGGCTCTTTAGGAACGTATAAGAAGTTCGAAGTGGACAACTAAGGGACTATATGAATAATAAATATTAATTTACCAGACTACATGCGGGTTAATGCGAAAAAGCAAATGTAATTTGCTGGCAGGAAAGCTCTATAGAAAAATTCTCGATGATACACTCGAGAGCAATGAATCCGGGTCACTCAAAGAATCCAAAAAATCTCGGAAAGTAAGAATGCTAGGTTAATGCAATAAATTGTATTTAATAGACAATTTAATACTCCTTAAATGAAAGTTAAAAAATATGAGTCACCATACATTTTATTTACACAAAATTACATAAAGAAAAAAAACTGCTGATCTCTCCTTAAAACAAAAATAGGAAACATGAAATTTTTGAACTTTATGACGATTTTCTTGAATTTCAATACTTCGTATTACCTCCTCGTGCTTCCAATATTTACGCGTTTACGCGGTTTGGCATGCTGTACACCAAGTTCCTTATACAATTTTGGGGAATATTCTCCCATTCCTCTGTGAGAGCAATTTTGAGCTCAGGAAGCGTGATTGGGGGAGGGTTTCGTTGTTTTACGCATCTCCCTAGCTCGTCCCAAGCATGCTCGATCGGGTTGATATCCGGGCTGCGCGCTGGCCACTCCATACAAGTAATGTTCATCTCTTGAAGGTAGTCATTCACAATCCTACCTGTATGAGGTCGGGCATTGTCATGCATAAATATAGCATCCTCACCCAAATTGACCATAAATGGACCAACGTGTTCGTTGAGGATTTCTTCCACATATCTTACGCTAGTTAAAGAGCCGTTTTCTATGATCACCAGCTCTGTGCGACTTTCAGAGGAAATTCCGGCCCACACAAGTACAGACCCACCACCGTAGGCTACTTTTTCTTCGATGCATGCTTGCTTGAATCTTTCCCCTGGTCTTCTATACACTCTGTGTCTTCCATCGTGCTTGTAGAGCATAAATTTTGATTCGTCGGAGAACATAACTTTCGACCAATCTTCAATACTCCAATTTACGTGGTTCTGGGCATATCTTAGTCTTGAAATACGATGGCCACGCTCCAGTTTAGGGCCGTTTGCAGGTCTAAGGGGTTTTAAGTTAGATTCAGCAAGCCGACGTCTTACTGTCCATGCACTTGGGTTACTTCCTCCGAGGCGTCGAAACTGATTTGTGAGTTCAGTTCCTGTGAGAAAGCGATTTCGAAGCATGGTGTTCACCAAGTATCGGTCTTCTCGTGCTGTGGTACACCTAGTTCTGCCCGTTACTGGTCTGCGTAGGTTAGAACCAGTTTCTTCGTAACGTCGGAGAACTCTTTGTACTGTTGACAGCGACACACAGAGAGTCCTGGCTGTATCGCGCTGACTCCGGCCGGTTTCCACCAATGTAAGTATTCTGGTGCATTCTTCAAGTGTAAGCGACATGATTTCAGCTTGAATAATGAATATTGAGCACTATCAACCTGGTTTATGTACCAACATAAATGACAGATTACAAACAAAAGCAAAAACAAATCCTGTAATTTCGTAGTTCCATCTTCGACAGTGTTCCCTTTTCAAATTAGATTTTTTTATGATATAACTTTACAATAACTAAGAAGTTTTAATACTTTCATTTAAGGAGTATTAAATTGTCTATTAAATACAATTTATTGCATTAACCTAGCATTCTTACTTTCCGAGATTTTTTGGATTCTTTGAGTGACCCGGATTCATTGCTCTCGAGTGTATAAAAACGGTACATTAAGACTTATTATTATTATTAGTAATTTAACCTTTCTTAAAAGTAAATTATGCATAAATGGCTTATGGATAGTGTTTTTGCTCTGTAGACTATTTTTCTTTCATGGAGCATAAAGATTTTTTAAAAATCTTTGCGAAGTATTACGAGTAGGTGCCTACATGCCTTCTTTTTTTGTATTTATAATTTCACTTTTTTCATTTCTAAATTTTCATTGATATATGAGTAAATTTACATATTTT
Organism: Eupithecia pulchellata; assembly: GCA_963931895.1. Lineage (NCBI taxonomy): Eukaryota > Metazoa > Arthropoda > Insecta > Lepidoptera > Geometridae > Eupithecia > Eupithecia pulchellata. The sequence goes on along the minus strand of OZ007536.1, from coordinate 7,931,718 downwards.
TATGCTATGCATTGATTCCATTGATTGATCCAATGATTGATTCCTTTGCTAGCCTCCTTGACGCAGAAGATTATTACACCACAAGTTCAAGATCATTCGGTATTTTAAATTTATGGTGGAATATACTAGTGAATCAAATCGCGGTGTTACACAATACTGTCTTTTTTAAAATTAAAATCAAATGGAATATCCCCGTTATGAACCCACATAACATCGAAGGCAGTTCAATTTCGAAGTGGCGGCAAACCACCCACGGAAATCGAGTATGGTTTCACTGCTACGAATCTACTACGCCGTAGCACGTAGTAGTTTGTAGCAGTTTATAGCTTAAACGTTATTCTAAATTTATTCATAGATGCGTTTCTGCCTGCGGCTTAGTTCATATTGATGCTTCTGGACTCTTGTGAAGTTTACAATTAATGCTAAACTCAAACATCAAAGCGTGGATATTTTTAAACTTGAGAGATCTGAACACATTATTATTTTGTTACTATATTACGCGAAAATAGGTACAACGCTTATAATATGTAGTAATCATGAGTCAAAGCGTGGCCCATCATGCTACGAATCTGCTACGGCGTAGACGCGTAGCTGTTCATAGCAGATTCTTAGTCCAAACTTAGCACTACTACTATCCAATCCGGTACATCCAAAGGTTGCCTGGAAGAGATCGCTTTTAGCGATAAGGCCGCCGATTGTACCACATTAGACATAAGTAGTAGTTACTGTTTGTTTTTATACTGTTTTATAAAGACATTATTATCTTATCTTAACAATCAAATGCTGAAACATTGCGTTTCCATAAACTAATAATTTTTGTAAAAGTCTTGTCCAGATTAGACAGTATCATAAGAAGATAACATGTTGAAAGTACCATATAAAGTACATTGAGAATACTCATTACTCGCACCGTCTATACGACCAAAGTACAGTCACGACAATATAATATGTACCTCCTAGTCCTCGGTCGTCAAGTCAATCAGCTAAGTGAGAAGTTAAAAAGTGTATAAAGTATTTATGCAGCTTACTGAACCCACCCATTATGTTTGCGAAATTAGTGAAAATACGGAATTGTTTAAAATAAAAGTACCTCCAGTAACCTCCAATCTATGTAATATGTTACGCATTGTGTCTCGAGCCAAAAAAGCCGGCCTATCAAACCTCCTTTTCTGAAGCTAAGGTTACATAACTGGCAATAAATCCGTTGGCCTGAATAATTATAGACTTTTATGGCATTGTGGCCATATTTTCTTCGAGTTGGGTGAGGAATTTCTTTTCGATGGTTGCCAGCAAGTATTGAATTTATTATAATGAACATAGTTAAAGCCAGATCGGTGGTGTATTTTTTCATATCAGTTAATTTTTCAGTTCCAACTTTCAACCAACCGGATCACAGTCAGGTTCTCCTTGACTGGTAATAATCATAACCAAACAGGACGAAACTGTAGCCCCATGTATACTTTAGTCGCGTGTATTGACATGGGTTCTCTTTTTGTTAACATTTAGAAACCATTAGCCAAACTTTGAGTTATGGTTTCCAAAGACTTTCATTTTTTGAGTGGGCCTACTTTTCCTAACTTTCGCGAAATTTAAGTAAACAACAAGACTTACATACATCAAATAGTGAAACAGAACTTATGGATTGTCTCAAAATAGTTGAGGCGATGAGTTTGTAGCAACGTAACAACGCGTAGACCAACGGCTACGAAACTGCTACGAATGTGCTACGAATAATGAAACTTCATAGCTCAGCTTATAAAAACCATGATTCATGTCTGCTAAAGGTTCAGTTTCGAAGATTTTACTGGCAACACCTTTCTTTTGACAGTATTGGTTGGTTATTGAAGAAATGTAGCAAAGTTTACGTAACCAAGAGAATGACACGTAAGCGGTAAGAATTTTGTACGACGATACTCTATAACATAGTTTTCTTTAAGATTATTAAAAGTAAATGTTAGAAAACGCTATGTTTATTAACTTATGAGATACTACTGCAGAAAGTTTTGTCATTCATAACACATTGAACAGCAAGTTCTAACATAAACTTCATTTCCTAGTAAATAGTTGTAGAGTAGGTGGAACCCTCGATCGATGCTAGCTGTCATTAACATTTCGAGGAACAACAACGTCGATTCATTCGTTCCAGTGTCGAGGAAACGGAACCATAATGGTGCGTTTGCTTTTGAGTGACAGTCTGTAGATAAGTCTGTAAATGGGTTAGTAATACAGTGAATCGATAGCATGGTAAAGCACAACAGAGGCTATTTGGTGGTGGAGGTTAGCGGCGGCGGTGCGCCGTTTGGCGTGGTGCCGCAGCCAGCGCGGCGCGGCCTCGCTGCGGCACCGCGCGAGTCACGCGAGCGGGCCAGCCTCCGCGCCTCAATTATTCAGCACGCCACCGCCGCCACCAGCTCCGGACAAAGGGCAGCGCGCACTGCGACGACACCTACCAGCCCACCGATGCGCCGGCCGCAGCGCCAACTCTCCAACTCCACGCGGCTCCACACAATCCCTTATCACTGGAAACCTCTGTCGAGGGATCAGGCGCGCGCGGTGGTCGCGCGTTACGTAAAGGGCGCGTAGCGCGTGTTTGCGCGTATCGCGCTCGCGGCGGGCGTCCGATGCGGGATCGCGCGCGGAGTGCCGCCACAAGTTATGCAACGCGCCGCCACCGTCGCCCGTCGCCGCGATCGAACGGAGCCCGCGCCCGGTATGCGCGCGCACTGCGGATCGAGCCGCCTTCGCCGCAGCGAGGGATCGCCTCCCGCCCGCCCCCACGCCCGACATTACACCACCGACACCGGACATGCATACACATCCACCGCGCTACCTTCCTTCACTCGTATACTAGCTCGTTCATGATCCTACCTAACTACTTAGTTAATTACTAAAGCTCGTTTAATTGACCTGGGAGGGATATCGTATTTGCTGTTTAGATATCGCATTGAAAATAAGCGGATAGCACAAATGTTGCGGAAGAAAATGTTTTCCGCTTAGTTATGGGAAAGCGAAAGTAGGTCAGATGTCGAACCACGAACCGAGAAATCGGGGGCTCAGCGGACCGGACCGTTCTGGCGACAGACTTGAGAAGAACAATTATTAAAGTTATGGGAATCCATGAAGGTTGCCCATACGTGACCTAATTTTTTCAAGGCAATTTAACGCACAATGTTTGTGCTAGTTTCGTGTCCAAGAAATATACCATTGTTGTAAGATTATACAGAGTCACCTACTGCTACGAAATAATCCTTGTAAATTAAATATTCTGGCCACAGTAGCAGCTAATTACCTGACCTGACTTTTCATATGAATAGACGTGTCCCAAATCCGGGACAGGCTCAACGCGGTCACCGCATCGTGTATTTAGTGGAATAAGCCAATTGATTCGTGGTCCATTATAAATTATGTGAGCACGTGACATCGTGTCTTAGGTTGCGATTTTTTGCGTGACAAGGCAAAACAAAATACCTAGGTACCTAAAGATATGCTTCATGCTCTGCTTAGCTTGGGGCTAGATAACGCAGTGAATTGTCCAGCATTATTTATTTATTTATAATTCCATTTATTCCTGAACGCTGCCTGTTTATCAACCTTTAACAGTAATCATTTTAGGCAACCGCAGTACCTACATACAAAAACTAAACTATACATAACTGAAATTGTGGAAAATAAAATAGGCGCCCCACGGGATAATTATTTTACTATTTTCAGAAAACGAACGAAGACTAATCACTCGCTACCATCTCACTACCATGGTAAATGGTAGTTTATTCTAAAGTACTTAGAGGATCAATTTTTCCACAAGGACTGAACAAATGTTTCAAGCAAATAGAACGGACGCGGTATTTGACCTAGGTTAACTGCGTAGCGTTGGCGACATTAGTTCCAACCCAGACAGAATGGCGGCACACCGCTTCAGAAATAATGATGCACAACAACTGAATTAATGCAGAAATGTACATTACTTAAAGTGTACTTAAATTTTGAATAAAATTCACATTCCTTTACTACAAATAAATGCGAGAGTTAACCTTACAAGTTTAGGATAATAGATAATTAATAAATACATTATGTATAACAAAATAAACGTAAATGCCGGAAAGAAACAACTCCGTCGCAAACGACTGAGGGGTGACGAGAGGTATGACCGCTATTTCACCATCACGAATGCCCGTGAGCGGGTTTCATCATTATTACGCCATTAGACAACTACTGCCTACTGACGCTTTTCAGTTTTTGATGGGACTATCTTTATGGCAGGTCTCCGCCACTGGTCTCCGCACTCTCCCCCATACCCGGAGTAGACAGTCTATCTACCTACTAGCGGTCCCAATCGCCGGAAGCCTCACCATCCATCACGATTCACAGAAGCTCACAGAAGGGATAAAATTCCTTTATTTTCCTTTGCAATAGTCTCCACAACTGACAGATATCATCTTTGGGTGTATCCGTCCGAGGATGAAACCCGTCGTGTGTAGCCCTCGCCTTTAGTTAACTCTCATAAAGGGGCTAAAGGGCCCTTGTGCGGCCTCACGCATGCCTCCCAAAGAACCGGTTAAAAAAAGCATGGAAATTAAATATAAACATGCATAAACCAAAAATAATATTGGTTAATTTAAACTCTATATGTTTTCAATCACGTAAGTTCCATTTCAATACTCGTGGCGCCATCTATTGGTAGCTTTTTTGTTTAAGTTGACGACGATCATCCAAAATGGTTCTAATTTTCGTAACTTTGAACCTGAGCGTATTACAATGCAACCATAATAATTTCAATACAACTCAGTACAGTGTTTAATCAAAAGATGGCGTAGATGGACAGATTAAACTTAACAGTGCACGCACAATCAGTTATTATGAAACGATTATAAATTTTAAGAACTAAAAAATAACTAGAAATAACTATAATGTTTATTAATTTAATATTAGGTGCAATCTATTTCCAATTTATTTAAATTACCATATACAACTAGTATCAAAGAACTTTCGAAGTGTAAAAAAAAAATTATATTGATCTGTCCTAGCTTCAATACCGAAGTACAAATATCCAAGTGCATAATATCATTAACATTTTAAAAACATTACAAAAATACAAATACCCTCCATCGTAGATGATGCTGTGTGGATTGTCCAGCATTATTATTATTATTATTATTATTATCGTCCCCTTCACCTTTGAGCTATTTAACTAAGTGCATCCAAATTCTTGATTTGTTCCATGTTCGCCTCAAGTATTGCCCCACATGTAAAATTCCATGTTCGTCCCACATTATATTCCTTAAATGCTTCGAAATTAGGTTATGCGTATTTTAATAATATTATTCCGTATTCGCCTCACTTTTAGTTCTTTTTTTGCCTCGCATGTTTTTGTGATGCATTTTAGTAGTCAAAATAAACAATCATTTAAACATTTTGATGGTCATCTACGTAATCTTTCATAAATGACTCAAAAGTCCTTGAATCATGGTCATTTGCTCTTCCAACAGACTTCCTTCTCCATTATTTATAACGAGATCCCAATCCGTGTAGTCATCTAGATCACACTCCGATATGCTGTCATCCAACCCAGCTTTATATTCGAAACCTCGCGATATCCTCGTCTTTTCATCGGCGGTTATTCTGATGGTTTTGATAATATCCACATAGTTTTCTCGGAACCAGTTGATATCTGTTTTTCTTCTAATGTCACTGACAATCCATATGGGGACTTTTCTAGCTGAAATAAAAATTTATTTCTGTAAGCTTGGAAAATAAATTGAGCAGATAGTTTATTCTTTAACAATCAAATAAAAAACAAAAGTAACAGATGTTTAACCGAAACACACAGAATTAAATTAAATTAAAATAAATTGAATTTTTCAGAACACATAAAATACATACCTAAAAACTTAGACTAAAATATACATGCACATGTAAAAAGTCACACACACACACACACACACACACACACACACGACACACACGCCACCACACACACACGACACACCCTCACAATCCCACACCGAACACACCGAAACACACATAAAGTTCTCCGGTTGCCCAGACTCTCATGAGACTGGTGCCTCAGAACTAGCACACAGACACATACATACCACACTTCTACTAAACCCCGATAAATATGTAAGCATATTATGTAGTTAAGAAAGCATGGCTCTTTTTTTAATGTAAAGTTGAACATATTTTTAGTTAATTAGGAACCTACCTACTTGAAGCCCATCCTAACTCCTCAGTTAAAATCAGCGCTGCATTCAACAATGCTGAATCTAAATCTAAATCCCTTTGCCTATTTTTTTTATTTTTTGTAGTTTTTGATTAGTTTAGGATTAGTACTTTAAGGTATAGGCAATAAATTACTATTTTTTTTTTTTAAACTAAATACGTATTATTTCTCTAGGGGTGATTGGATATTAACCACCGCATATAACTGGTAGTATGGTTTATCAATCTTTTTAGATACCAATATTAAAACAGAAAATATTTTATTGCTTGTTTGTTTAAATTGAATAGGCTCAGAAACAACTAGAGCGATTTGAAAAAATCTTTCACCATTATACTACATTATCCCTGATGCACAAAGGCAATAGAATATTTTCAAAAAAGTTAGGGATCCGTATGAAAACTTCAATAATGTAACACAACATGTATGTTTTTTTAAATAACCGTGTAACGCCAGGCCTGACCGCTGGTTGAACAATACCACAGTTTAAGAAAACTATCAGTTGTCATGAGATCTTTTGGGAAATAAGGCATAGTAATTAGAAATATGTAAATCTAAAAATGTATATTTAGTAGTCATAGGCAAGGGCGTCGCCAGGGGGGGGCAGAGGGGGCAGCTGCCCCCCCCTAGAGGACAAAAAAATGTACCTGCCAACTGCAAAGTAACACAGATAGTAGTCTTCTGAGATTTTTACCAGCCCTCGTGACCACCCGCAAATGTAACAAAAATTGTCGCGCTGGCTCATTCCGCTCGTGGTTATTTCTTTTTTATAAATTTCAATTTTTTTTTTCATTTTACTTCACCAAACTCCAAAATGAACACCACAAAGTCTTTTAAATTTTCGGGGTTCGCGGTTACCAAACATCCGAAAAGTCTCAAAAATAGTTTTTGTCTTTTTTGTACTACAATATTTTATTGTATTTGTTGCTGGCATACCAAACTCCAATATCTGGCATACTTTTCTACAAAACATCCGAATAATCTCAAATAATTTCGCGATGAATCTCAGATGATTTTTTAGGTTGTTGACCAGGTAAATAAATTTAATTATGAAAATTACTTGTTAAAACGGGCGGTTTGTAAGATCGAAGTACAGCAAGCTAAAGTTCCATGTTGACCTACAAAATATTAAGTTGCCCCCCCCTTGGCCGTGGGCTGGCGACGCCCTTGGTCATAGGTACTTGGTCACATTATTATTAGTACTTGTAAACGGCATTAACTGATAAATACCTGAATAATAGTACAAATAATATTATTATCACCTTCAGCCCATGTTAGTCCACTGCTGGACATAAGCCTCCCCTATTGAGCGCCATAGCACCCTGTCTTCAGCTTGTCCCATCCAGCATTTATCTACAAACATAAAACCTGCATAAATATTATAAATGAAAAATGTGTACAGAATGCAAATTAAGTTTAAAAATACTTACCTTGTTCACAAACTATTCTGCAAAAGTATCCATAATCAGCAGTCCTGATCTCATCACTCCATTTAATCATTTCTTGTCGATATTGTTCTTTGTATTCACTATCACCAAGCAACGCATTTAAATTCAAATTCTTTTGTATGGCCCAGTATCTCTTTATTGGTTCTGATATTTTTATCACCTCACATCGGCTGCCTAGTCTGAAATTAGAAAACTAATAATGGCACCTGTACGGCGTATTTTCCTTGAAGAAATGCTTCCATGTTCAAAATCAAAATCAAAGTGCTTTATTTCCTTTAGACCTTACAGGACTCTTGGACACAATATCACAAAATACAAATAATACAAAATACAATGTCCTACAATATCCTTTCACTGATTATCAAAAGCTTAAAACCAAATCCAACTTGATTTGATTCATTCTTTTTCTAACTGTTTTGGTCTTTACCTACCCTTACATTACAGGTAAATGTTGTTGAGGTGGCAGTACATAATAAATCAATAATGCTGGAAAATGAAAGTAAGTCACCTAATGCTTATTATAATCTTAGCAGAATCTTCAGCTAAGGCGGCCAGTGTCTCATCAGAAGGAGACTAGGTAGGCAGGGAATACCTATTATAGTGTTCAAGTGTGTGCGCAAACAAAAGTGCACTCTTCTTCACTCTTGTAATGGTACCAGTTCATTATTCTTCAACAAATACTTACATATTTTTAAGATGATCTGTTATAAAATCTTTACCAGATTTACGTTTGCCACTGAATAACAAAATTATTTGCGGTTGGCTAGTCATTTCTGTAGCTCCTGAACTTACTTACTCCTGGAAATGTTAACAAAGTTTCGGAATCGTCTTATACCCACTTTATGCATTTCTATCGCGAAATGTATTGCGTAAAATGCATAGCATACTTCATTCACAAATATGAACCTGAAAAGAATTTATCAAATGGATTTTACGTAGGTAATTTAGATTAAACATAATACCACAATCACAGCCCCACACCACCACACCAACCATATCAAAACACAAGATTTGATTTGATGCTCGTTTGATGAAGTTTCTGACTGACGTCACGTCAAACGTCAACCAACGTCAGTCAAGTCAACTGGCGTGCCATAATAATTTGACAAGTTATGTCAGTTGTTGAGGTTGTCACAAAATCACAAATGACATTGAATGTCTAACACTGAAATTGACATTAATCTTGACGTAACTACAAGAAAAGCGCCATCTATCTAATATATATCGTACTAAGTAGTAGCCATGCTTAACGAGTATTGTTCGAGTCATGTATGGTTATAGAGAGTAATTTAACATGAATGTAACACTGAATGTTTTTGAAAGTGTTTTATAGATGGCACCACTACTGATGGGTGAGCATACATTTAGATTGAATAGAAGACGACCGACGAACATTGAATTTTATTAAGCTTTCGAAAGTGCATTTGCATAGCGGAACATTATTAAAATAAGTACCTACTAACTAAGGTCTTAAAACTTTGATAAAATATCCATTTTATACAGAACTAGATGACCCCTTGAGTGAGCTTCGCATCACCTTCAATATTTTTACAACTCATTATGTGGAGCAAACAACAAAAAAAAACAGAATATACCTACCTATTGAAATATAAATACAACTCTGCTCTGTCCAGCCATTTTAAAGTAGGTATACGTATCTACTTACACGGCTAACACGTTACTTAGGTAGGTAGGTACTTACCTAATTGACTTTAATTAGATAAGTAGGTATGTACCTACTAAGGTACCTACGACGACGTTATGGACTTTCGCACTTTATAACCTCACTCGCAATCTGTCTGGATCATTAAGATGTAGCAAGATTTTAACGATAGGTATCTATGTAAGTAGGTACCTACGTAATTGATGTGGTAAAAGACGTAAAAGTGTATTAGTATCGAAAGTACCTTGTAAGTACTTTCCCTGTTATTAATATAGTATCACCCACGCTGCATTATTATAACAGCTTTAACATATATCTGTCTATTAAAATAAATTCGTGCCGACACGAAAAAATGGCGTTATTTGAATGCCGACCGATAATTTAAATGTAGCAACAACCGCTTTTAGCTCACAACCTTAATTGACTTAAAAATGCTTATCGATATTTGAAGATCGTCACTCCACAATTACCACTCTAACATCCTTCCTACTTGCAACTATAATATATCGTCCTAAGATCTAGTGTCGTAAGCTGCCGCGTGGAGCTTACGCTGTTAGGGAATATACGAGAAGTTGGAAGCACGATGCACGCTCACGACTTTCTGAACAACTCCGGACATGACATTCCACGTTTCGTTGTAGATTAGAACGAGACGGATAGCGGGCTACCCGTTGAAAAAAACGAGACAAGCAACCGCGAACCCAGTCCACGTGGACTGCTTAGTATCAACACAGGAGCAACGACCAATAGAAAACGGCACCGCTAATGTATTTCTCACCTCCGCACTCACACCAAGCACTACTACCATTTTTACATTATTTAAGCGATTCTCAACTTTCTGTCCTGCATCTAGAGCTGTAAATCTCAAAGTGTGGATATGTCGTATCCCATCGTCGAAACGACTTATAAAAAGTTGCTATCTTGATTTTGATTCTTACTCCACCAAAGTAGGGTGTACTTTGGCACGGCCAGTGTTCTGCGGTTCTTGAATTTAAAACGATTCCCAAGAACACGGGCGCAAGTTGGTTGAAGGTTGGAGGAGGCCGCGCGGTGCAAACTGCATCGTCACAGAGCACCCCCTGCGCCTCTCCCCACCCTCCCCTTTATTGTAGTAAGTTCAGTGGTTCAGTGCATGAGTGTGCGTGTATGTTCAGAGTCAACTGTTGTGCTGAGGCATGATGCCGACGTTTTCATAAGGCTAGAAGCACGCAGGAGCTGCACTCAACTCGAGCAATATTTTGCTGTTGCGATAATGTCTTCTCCAAACAAAAAGTTCTTGGACATTATGTTTCTTTCAAGCATTCTTGCGTCCACAATCTCACATCCATCTCTCAGAACAAAACAAACAGATTCAAAGAATTGATGAAATAATGAACCTTTATCTGAAAGGTACTTAGTTCGAGTGTTCTGAAAAACAAATGGGCTCGTTAAAAGCTCTTTTACGATTATGTTTTCGATTGAATGCAAAACGGATCTTTTGTTGATCCCAGGCCCGGATATATATTAAGATTCAGTATTCCTGCTCAAAACCCTCGTGTTTTTTTACCGAGTCTAAGCTGCCCTGTTTTGTACAGCCTTTTATTAAACTACGTACCTACCTACCTACGAGGAAACATTCTTCTCCTGGGACTTCGCGTAAACTTCAATAATTACTTGATAAGAAAACTAGGATACCAATCCTAACCTAATATTAAAGGTAACCTAATATTAGATACCTATCTAGAACTACACTTTTAGTTTTAATATTCAAGATATCAGCTTGATTAATCCACAAAATCTTAGACCACATTAATTATGATGAGGCTGAGAAACCCATGAATGCTGTCAGTAACAATTTACAGTACAAGCGCCAGAAACCTTTTCAAATCGGATTTCTGTGGGATTTATATAATATGAGCCGATGTAGAGTAATGTGGACAATATTAGGGCACAAAGGGCACAGATTACGGCAACAGTACTTTAGGGGACAAAGGGAAGCGTCCCTCGGTTTATTAGAGCTAACATTTGATTTATTGATGGTGTTATTAGAGTTCTACGGAGGCGCAGAGAAAATTGTTTTTGTATTGACCCGAAACTTTTGGCGCAAATCACAGAGAGCAACGTTGAAATGAAAAAGAAAATAGGTAGGTACCTACCTAAATAAATACTTACCTAGGTACGTAAAATTATAAATTTTCAAACATAAAAACGAATGAAAAATTTTCTAGCTTAGTTTAATTGAAGCACGCTTTTTTGGTTTTGGTTTTACAATGTGTGGATGGTAGGTAGATAATGCCATCGGCATTATGACCACCTTTTGTATGCTATCTTAAATGTGTGCAAGTGCAATAATTTATTTATTTATTATAATAGGTATAATAAAGTATTTAAACAAATAAAAATATAGGTAAATACAGACTGTGAATGCGTTGTTCGATTTCAAAAAGGAATAAATAACTGTAAAAAACCTGTAGACAAAAGAGCTATTATGAAGGTACCCAACCTTGTGATTTTAAATCGTCATCAAAACTAATCAGCATAAATAAAAGGATAACAAACCCAGAACATGAGCAGCGCAAACAGCATCTCATCAGTCATTCATGGAGAGGAGCCGCGTGCAGCGGATCCCGGCACATTGCAGGCATTATTCAACGCAAACAAAAAGGGAATAAATGCTGGAATAAAATACTTTTAATTTCCCCGGGCGCCGCTAATCGGACCGCTTCGATGGAGGGCGCCAAATCGCCCTTTTTATTTTACTGTATGAACGCAAATCCGGCGGGAAAACGGCGCTAGGTGGGGGAGAGTGGGGTGTGCGGTCACGCGCTCGGAATTAGCGGTGCCCCCCGCGCCTCCCCGCGCCCGCACTTGACCCGCGAGGTGTCACCGAGCACGTTACGTATCCGCAAAAAATGGGGGACCACTCCACCCCGCACTGGTGGAGGCAACACGGATTTTGTTTTTAATTTTTTACATCCGATAACACTAGGCAGTCGCTCAAATAAATAGGTCATACTGAAACAAAACCTGTAGGTATTGGTTTGGTACTCGTGTTTCCGCCGGCGGGTGGTCGGGCCCACATCTCGCGTAAGCCACTAATTGACCCACAAATAACACAGCAACCGCAAACACTGAGATATTACAGCCTCACTGCCAAACAATGAGTCACGTTCACTCCTTTATCACTATTTTGAAATAAAGACTTTTTGTTTCCTTCCTCCTTGATCATATACTTACCACAATAATTTAAAATTATTCATTATACACATTTAAATGTATACTTTGAAATGAAAACTTTACACAGTTAATTGCAAAGTGCTGTGCGGATTGTCCAGTCCAGCATTGTAATATAATTTATTATTTTACAAAGTTTAAATTATTTATATAAGTTCTTAGGTATGTACATATATTAGCAAAATACTTGCTAATATTTTCACGTTTACGTCAAAATTAAATTCGACAGTGACACCTGACTCGTTTTGCAATTTCCCAACAGTAATCGAGCAAGGTTTACAGCTTCGACGCGAGCCACCCGAGAGATGTCGCTAGGTTTAGCGGTCTTCAGTCGGCAGTAAAAATACGTGCGGGTATTTCCTGTCCCTGTGACCGGGGGGCGATAAATAACTCAGTTTGCGGCCGCAGGGAGGTGCGGAGGGGGTCGGGGGGTGTGTTATTTGTAGGGCTCGCGTGTGAATTATTCGTGGGTTCACGCGGCCTGTTTGCCGGCGTCTTGCGGAGTGCGACTCGACCCTCGTTAATGAAATTTCATATCGTCGCGTTCCATTGTTGGTCTGCCTCGAACGCTATTGAAACTACTGAATTGTTACACTTGACTGTTGAGGTTGAGCTGCCTATTGTTTGCATTCGCCGGCACTCGCCTGGAAATTATGAACGGTTTCGGAATTCAACGAAGGCGAATGTTGCTGAGCAAGGTTATTATGCTTCGATCGGCACTCCATTAATTAAAATAAACCGAGAACGTTTCCAATTACATCGAGTTTCCTTTGTAGTTATTCAATATTGATTACTTATCTGCCACCTGTTAAGTCACAGGAAAATATTTGATATCTTTAATTTTAATGAGTTCCAACAACATTGGTAGGTACTTTAAAAGTTTAAGTAGTTATAAAAGGTAGGTGGGCCTATTAACCCTTGCTTCCTCTCATTAGTGTTCGCCTACTACAATTCAATTGCCAACACGTGTTACGGTACGGAGTCGGACTCGAACTTACATTAGGTGACTTGCCTCGCTGCAGCGCAGCTTTGACATTTCCATAATCCATAAACATTTATAGTTATTTGTTGAAGCTAATGCAATGTCTATTTTTTATTTTTATCTTTGATAAACTAGTATCTTAAGACACAGATATTATGTAAATATATATCTGTGATCTTAAGAGGTAGGTACCTATTTGGACATGGTTCTAAAACTAGCTTCGATAAAAAAACTAGGTAGGTTAACCGGAAATACGAGGCAATGAAGCCAGCGTCATGAGGACGCTTCCGTCTTGTATTGTTATGGATCAGTTGAGCTACCTGTAGTTTGTTTGCAACAGTCTGCAGTTATCTCAATTGTAAATACTAAGTACATAGTTCTAATTTGGTTATTTAATTGTAGCCTTCTTTTGCAATACCTATTTAGATTGTTAAAAACTGAAAACAGAGGACAAAAGAGTACCGGGTAGAGGAACAAATTTACAGTCTACAGAGAATAAACAATGAAACATGTTCTAAGCTCTACTAAAATAAATATATTTAACTGCCCCAGATCTACATAACTAGCATTTAATTCTTGAATTATTGCAACATTTGCAACAGTCACACCACACACCTGCAAAACAATGGCAGGCCTACCTACTTTGTAGGTACCTGAAACCTTATGAAATTAAATAAAGTTCTTTTTTCTGAGAAAAAAAGTAGAACTGATTCTTGTGCAAGCTTATGAGTTCTTTCTTCTTTACTTACTACTCTTTACACGATTTACTTACTTACTTTTTATTACGGAAAAAGCCAAACCGCTTGCTAAAAAAAAACTCTTATATTTTTGATCCTTGGATCCTTAGAATAACTAAACTTAGAACCCTAGGAGGCGCACGCGAAATGAAGGCATTTCAAGGGAGCCTTTAAAGGCTTCCTACATCGCTCGATGCGACAGTTCTCAAGGTCAACACTAACTGGAAAGAGCTCCGTAATTTTTTCAATAAAAATGACATACTGTGCAGTGAAAGGGTGTCACAACTCTTCACATAATCACCAGAAATAAAAATGTTGCTAGCTGGGTATAGAATATTTTACCCCGTACTTCTTTGTTTTGTCTATTTCTACTTTCCACTGGTAGGTACTTTAATTTCCAAATGTTATTAGGGTTATAGGTACTTCTTATCTGACCTGGTTTTTTTAGTTAAATATACAGGATGTTTAAGTATAATATACAGGGTGTTTGTGTAAACAGTGTTATCCTTAAAACCAGAGGTTTTGTCTATTTTTTGACGACCTTTGTGGCGTGGTGGGCGAAGATCCGCCTGTGGCGCAGTAGGTTGCGGGTTCGATTCTCGCCTCGGGACAAATGTTTGTAAGATCTGCAAATATTTGTTTCGGGTGTTCTGGTCGATTTCTATGTATAATAAAAAAATATCTATCTAAGTATAGTAATTTTGTATTAAGTATTTATGTCTGTCATCTAGTACCCACAACACAATCTCTGCTTAGCTTGGGGCTAGATGATGCTGTGTGGATTGTTTATCCCGCATTATTTATTTCTACTTTCCACTGGTAGGTTCTTTTATTTGCCAAATATTATAAGGGTTACTTGATTACTTCTTATCTTACCTGGATTTTTAAGTTAATACAGGGTGTCTGCGTAAACAGTGTCATTCTTAAAACCAGAGGTTTTGTCTATTTTTTGACGACCTTTAATTTATATACATAATTAATTTCATCCGAACGTTGCCTGTCTTATCGCTTCTAGGCGATAAGGCCGCCCATTGTACTTGTATTTTTGTTATTATGTTCTTTTTCTGGTGTTATAAATAAAGTATTTTGTTATTGTATTGTTTAATTTCATGATTTTACTTTTGTCATACTTACTACTCGACTTAACGACTTAACCTTTATATAAACGCCCATAGAGTATGTAATATTAACAGAAAAATGATTATCATAAACTACTTACAAATATTACAATTTCCCTAATTTATGGGGTAAATGTAGATAGCTTGCAACATTATTTGTGCGCTTGTGTGCGTGTCGGCTAATGTAATCACGAGCCGCTTACGCACACATTGGTTGTTTTGTGGCTTCAACTTCGAGCGGAATTTTTGTGTGAAATTATCACTCTACGTCTTATTACTCTAAGCTTGGATCAAAATTAGAGTTCAAGTAGATGGTTAAGTCAGAAACATTGTCTCTTCCACAAATCCGCCTTAGATGATGGGGAGATACCTATCACAATTCAATAATCTAGCCAGGAGGTAACTACAATTGGTATTCCAAAGACGTCAGTGCAAGTATCTTGCAATGCAACACGACAATGTTCAGTTGACACAGATGTGTGTCGTGTCATGTTGGGTACTATGGAGGTTGTGTGCAGATGTTCTGACTCTACGCACACAGCGTATTAGTCACATACAGAACAGCAGATGTATGCTTAGCATAGCGTAGAGGGCGTATCATTCTACAAATTACGCTACGAAAATTTTAAAGTTAATTTTATTATGTACCTATTATATCACTACATAGTATAAAACAAAGTCGCTTCCCGCTATTTGTCTATGTGTTAAAAACCCCATAAAATTCTGTAGGTAGTAGGTACACTATTTATGCTTAAATATTTCACACTACGCAAAATCCGATATCCGAAATATCTAAGCATAAATATGTGCCTATTTATGCTTAAACATTAAAACTACGCAACAGATTTTTATGCGGTTTTTTTATAGATAGGTAGAATGATTCAATTTCATTATTCAATCATATTGCACTCGTGCGAAGCCGGAACGGGTCGCTAGTTCTTTAAAAAACAATAATATCAATAATATCATCTACTTACCTAGGCTTTGTGTAAGTAAATAAAATTAATGCTGGAGTTAGTTTTGCTTATCTTACTTTTATGATGCTAATCGGTTTGTAATTACAGGCATATCTAATAATGCGATAGGTAGGTTATTTTATTACCTAGGTAAATCATATAAGTAGGTCATTTTTTATACGTAGGTACCTATTGAAACTTACTAAATAAATAGTTATTCCACTTGTGTTTATTTTTTCGTTTTGTTTATTCCCGTCTATAAAGTTTCCCAATTCTTGACTGACAGGTAATGTCAACAAATAGGACACTCAAACAATGAAGTATTTCAAAGAAAAGCTGTTATTTTTTCGAGAAAGATACGATTATGTATATAGCTTAAATTAAAAAAATTCAAGATTTTTTGTAATGGAATAATATTAAAAGTACTTACTTACTATGAAAATTAAAGCTTATTACATTACAGTAACTCAATCAGTCTTACATTTAAAAGGAAAATGCGTGTAAGCTAGTAGACAATAAAGCAACAAAATAATACTAGGTACCTACTTACCTACTACAAATATTGTAATGATAATGAATAGGTAATCTTTTCCATTGTATTAACAGACTTTACTGAGGCTTCTAAAGTCTGTAAAATCTTATCGGTAAAGCATTAGGACATGGCTATTTGATTGTCAGCGAACTACCCAACAGCATAAAATGGGTGGAATAACTACAACTGCCGATTTAACGTTGGTTGTTAAGAAAAAGTTTTAAATAAAAGTTGTTAAAAACTTCGAACAGTCAACGAGAAAAGCGTTAAGGCTTTTTAATGAGAAAATTAAATTGATTACTCCGTATCTTAAAAGATATGACACCCCTTTTAGAAGATGAAAGAGATTGAATGGGGCATGATAGGTTAAAGTTAAGAGTTTAGTTGTCCAGCTACCTCTTAAGTGTAATGGGTGTAATGAAAGGCCATTGAAGATGAGTGGCGGTCGCGGTGTGTGCGGTGGCGGCGGCGCGGCGGCGGCGGCGCGGGCGGCGGAGAGTAGGTCAGTGCTGTTCCGCTCGCTGTAATCATTCTAATTCAATTTACGCGGAGAGGTTTCCTCAGCGCGCGGCGTTGTCGCCCGCCTGAAGCGCTTTGTTTACTTTACAGCAGGCGTGCTCGCCGGCTGCTACTCCACCGCACCTCGATTAAGGACAAATCAATAAGGCAGTCGATAGCGAGCGAGTTTAATAGAGTGAGCGAGTCGAGTCGAGCGCCCTCATTACCCCCGCAATTAGCGCACGGCGCGCTCCCGACGACGACGACGACGCACCCCGCGCGAAAAACGAATAAAAAGAGCTGCCCTCAAAATGGCCGCCGCCTCCCCCCGACCACCCGCTCGACCCCCGCGCCGCTTCGTGATTGCATCCCCGCAGCTCTTATAAATATGGCCGTATTCCTCCCGCCTTTACTGATTGCCCGTATACCCCCCGGTCTCCCCCCGCGACCGCGCCGCCGGCGTCTGAATAGATAAACGAGTCCACGTGGACTGCCGCTCTTATAAAAATCACCTCTACCAATCGTGCGACTAGTGAGCTCTGCCGCAGCCAACTGTGGCGCAGAAACGCGTGTAACTCCACCCTTAATAAGCGATCTCGTCGTTTAGACCAATGGCGGGGCGGGAAACGCCCGAGTTCTGCTCTCCGACGACGGAGCGGTCCACGTGGAGTCACGCACACAGAGACGTTCGTATAATGCCTCGAGTGGAAATAGCTATGACGGCGAAATGTGCGACAGCGAAAAAATAAAATGCGGTCGGTCGGTGCGGCGGCGGAGCGAGCGAGCGAGTGGGTGTAAACAGGGGATATTTCGGTGCGGCTCGTTCATTATTATTGAATGCGCGGCGCTAATGGCAAGTCGCGGGGTGCGCGCCTTCCTGCTTCTATGTCTCAAGTACACGGATCTAGTTGAGCATAACTGATGACCTCTCCACTTTATTATAATAACATGACTCAACGGTTCTTCAACTTCTTTATTTCTAAGACCGACAATCAAAACATCACTTCGAAATAATCTTTTTAATGATATTGACACATTTAGATTACTGGAAGCGTCGAACTAGTCATTATGATTAGGTTTAATATAATATAAAGTACAAAGTTGAAAGGTATGTATGTACTTACGTCGTAAGATATGTAGAGACGTTGTACTTGTACTCTACCGACCTCCAGCCGATAAGGCAGGTTGTCCGGTAGCTGGGAACTCGCCATTCAACACACATCTCGTCTAAAAAAATAACAGCGTATACGTACATATTCCGAGCGCAGGTAGACAGGTTTCTGTTAGGTATTTCTTTTTACGCTTCACTATTTATTAAGGGGTACAGTGAGGGACACAAGTTTTCGCTGCTTTTAAACTTTTGTTGAGCGTGTGAATTTAGACGACCACTTTTGAGGGGATTGGGAATATTCTGAAATGGTTATGAACAAAACATTATTATAGAGTTTAGTTATGATGACAAGCTCCTTTAACTTGGAGGAATAGGATTCTCGTCATTAGTCGGAAAATAAATGGAGAAAAACTAATATGAACTCATAAGTATAAGTTTCCGTATTGAATTGTGTTAGGTACTTTCTTTTCCTTGGCAACAATATGGAAAATTATTTGAAATCTTTATCTCTCAATAATCGTTTAGAACTCGATCATACACACGGTATTCACCAGTTTTTTGACAATTTTTGATAAAAAAAAAGCGCTTTAAAAAAGCTGCATCGAGTTTCGGTAAACTCAACTTTTTAATAGATTAATTTTAAAAACAGTCTCAATTACTAAAAACCCCGACACGCAACTTCGTGCCTTAATTTTATAACATCAGTTTATTATCTGTTAATAGTGAAACCACTCGTAGAACGTCTTTATCGCATCAGTTCTGTGATAGCTCTCCATTGGGTGCGGTAATTGAATCAACCTCCCTTACGTCCATAGTCAGGGAGCAATGTATATAGCGACATCGGTATTTGGAGCGAATCCACGTTGGTACAAAAGTTTGAGATAAAAATTAATGAATTTAAATTTACTGTTAAAAACTTACTGTTTTTACAGTGGATATTGATTAATACGTAACCTAATCCGCTTCAGAGCAAAAAAACCTTGAAGCGGGTTCAAATTTAAGCACCTTTCTTTCTTATTCAAACTAGTTGTATTTAGCATAGGTAATTATGTAATTTTTAAACAATGTAACTTTTATATACCGCACAGTGTGTATTAAATGTTTTCATTATTTTGATTTTGTTTACCATTAGCATTTTTTGTGCCTGAAAAACAGATTTTAACCAGTTCAGGCACATTTATTAACTTATCCCATAAAATATTAGTTTATGTGCTATTTGTTATTTCTATTAGTCCTAAGTTATATACTTTTTTTAAACTGTTTGTATAACATTTCGTAATTATATAAATATACGTTTACTTATTTGACCACATAATCAACATTTTGAGATTTCCAACATGATGTTCATTGATTTCCAATATTCCAAAATTATAGACCATGGAATATGGATTACCTAAGCTTCCAGTAGATTGCTTGCAACAGTCTGCAGTTAGTTCGATTATTTCAATAGTAAATACCTACCTATTAATCCTAAATTGGTTACCTATTTATTGTCATACATTATACCTTAACGTACATTATATATAACTTAAGTTATAATGTTGCATTGTTTCTTTTAATGTTCTGTTCATGTTTCACAATTAACAAAGTGTCAAGAGTAAAAAGTTAACAAAACTAAGTACATCATAAACAGCTTGTACATTGTACATTACGTGATGTGTCAATAATTGGTCTTGCCCCGCAATGCAAGTGCAGTGTGATATTTACGATCGTTGTCGATCTGACAGCTTTATGATACTTAGGCAAATGAGAATGGTAGCTGAGTGTGACAAGGCCACTGAAATAACTACCTATCGTACATTTTTAAGTAGGTATCCCTTGAAAAGTTGACGACCTCTGGCCAAAGACATCCTCTGGCGTACAGAGCTAAGATAAGATTATGTTTTCTGGTGGTTTTCTATGTATAATAAAAATATCTATCTATATAATATATTTTATTTAGTATATCAGTCATTTAGTACCCATAAAACAAGCTCTGCTTAGCTTGGGACTAGATTTTTCAGATTTTAATACCTTTATTCAACATTGCTAATCAAACGCGTTACACGGATGCGATATCTGGCAAGGAATCAGACAAAACCGTATTTAGAACTCTTTGTGTGTGACGTCACACGGTGTGGGCAAGGAATCTCCTATCATAGAGAATAAGGCCCCTAGACTGTAATGGAAGTATATGTTTTTATTTATAAACCTACTTGAAACACGTTGCTTTATGTTTACCTGTTTGTACCTACTCGTAAACAGTTAATATCGACAACTACTCCACTTCAAGTGCCGTATTTATTGATCAAGCTTATAATACATTCCATTAACGGTTTATTTAAATATTTTATACGCACAATAAACGCTATCAGAAATCGTATAATACTTATGATAATCCCAATGCTCGCATTGTACAGCTCTTAAAAAGGTGCATGTCTGTACAAACAAAAAAACATTGCGATCATGATTCACACCTTTCGCAAAAGTAAACGGGCGTGGGCGGTATCTGAAGCTACGATCGCGATTCCGACTGTAGGACCATTAAATATTAATTCCCAAGCAAAAAACGGGTTGGGTACGCGGGATTCCGAGCCTTCTGGGAAACGGACGAGGGGTTAAAAAAAATAGTCGCACAATAGCCGGTTATAGTGCGTTATACAACTAATTGTTCGCGCCGGTTAATTATGCAGTTTTGTTTGTGCAGTTTGTTTGAGTCGTGTGTGGCCGGCTCGCGAGATAGCCCGGCCCTATGACGGCCACAACGGCTAGCAGCTACCGTCCGCACTTGCGAGCCCAATTAATACTCAGCGTTTTATATCCGACGTGTTATTCACTGAATGATCTCCAACATCCTGCCAATAAAGACCTCATTCAACGACGCGAACTCTTCATAATTAAATTAACCTCCGTAAAAAACTTTCCAGAATACAGTCCTATTAATTCGTAATGAAAGATAATTCCTTTCGTTTAGATAGGCCGAGCGCAAGCCCACATAGCTATTACTTCAAGGAGTTCAAGGTATAAAAGTTCGAATTAAGAGAATCTTGATGTAGGTGTTTATAACAGCCATCAGCTGTGTAAATTAAATGGACATGAAAATAAAGGGTCGATTAAGCCGGTCTGGCTAATTAATTAAAGCTTATCTGGTGCCCCTCCGTTGCGATCAACGCGAGCGCGATGGGATCGTAAAAATTTTGTTTTCAGGTAGATAAGGGGAAGGCGGGGGAGGTGGGCCAAGGGTGGGAGGCCTCGATGTCGCGGCGATATCGCTTGATTGTTATTTATCCGTTATCGAGCTTCGATCGGAGACCGCCTGCGCAGGTAGCCGACAGTACCTCTCTATCGGAAATCTCAAAGCTAGGGAATAAATTGCTGGAGTTTCTAGTAGGCTTAGACAGATGTTTTAGTATGGCGGCTGATGAAGGGTTAAGAGATGTTATTAAAGAATTAAATATTAACTTTGAACAGGTAGGACGTTTTAAAGTTATTTTCTTTATTAGGTAAGTCTTTTTAAACATTAATATAGGAATCAAAGAATCTTTTAATCGCATGGGAATAGTACCTAACAGCATTGTATGAAATCGTTAATTACGCATATTATTTTGTGTGACGGGTAAGACAAAAATAGTCAGATGTTCAGTAGGCCAAGCACGGGGATTGTTCTCTAGGGTAGAATAGACAATAATGACATCGCATTGCCATACATTGCGTACATTATTGAAGTTGAAGAAATTGATTTCAAATAATTTACGCATTCGATGACAAAGTGACGTAATTTTTCTCTATTCTACCTTAGACAAGAAAGCCTGTGCTTGCCCTACAGATTACAATAACTTTTTTCTTTATGGTTTCAAAACAAGTAGGTACTATCGGCAAAAGATATGCCTGTCCAGTTTGAAAATATTTTGCTTTGCGTTTGTTTTGAGCAACAGGTCACGCCTGTTTTTTTTTGTTGTCTAGTTTGACCAATACGGAGTCTGCACAGTCAACATCTGCTCAACAGAATTTTTTGTATAATTATTTCGAACAATAGAAGACATCTCGCCATCACTAGGTAAACATCTGTTTAGTTTGTTCGCCCCGTTATTTTTATGACTTTAACAATTTTACAAAAGTTACAGCCCTGAGTTGCAACAGTCAGTTGGATTAGTTTCGTATTTGTATGTAATTAAAACATTACCACTATTACAGGTAGACCTAATACAATAGAGTAGGCATCAAGTAAAATTTTCATATTGTCATAATACTAATCTTCATATAGTTTGTGACGATCGAAAGTGACAATCGAAGTCCAGGCTAGGTTTGGAATGATCTTCATATAGTTTGTGACGATCGAAAGTGACAATCGAAGTCCAGGCTAGGTTTGGAATGCCAAACTGAAGCCGATTACGATTACCAGTTGAGTAAGACAATAGAGCCGCAGACCCACGAAATACGAAGCTCCTATTGGTCTTTAAAAACAAAAGAAAGTTAGAAAGCCGGGGGTGGCAATCGGTCACTTCACAGAAAAATCATCCTTGTGGTGTCTAGGCAGATCTTTTGTCGATAGTACCTACGAAAATACAATCTCAATCAATGTTCCACAATAATTTATCGTGAGAACTGGACGAATTGAAGCAAAACGGAGCAGTTTAAAAATTCAAATAAAGAATTCAAAGGATTCGGCCAACGGAAAATTGACCGAAAAAAAACAAATTCGAACGCAACGACCGTCAACTGTGAGATTATTTGTCGTGGATCGTTGCCTCCCCTTATACCTACTCGTAGCAAGCACTCGTACCCTAAATTACAGACACCCGTGCATTAAGATACTTAGCCTACTTCGGTAGACAGCTTACATCAACTACCTAAAAGGTCAATTGCATTTTACTGCTTTAATAACTTTGAAAACAATAATAATAGTATACTTACTTAACCGAAAACAATTAGAAATATAATTGAGCAAACTGCAGCCTGTTGTAAACAATCTATAGGAAGCTCAACTGGTCCATATCAGATATGTAACAATATATTTACGTATTTCTTTAATAGTAATTTAATTTTGAAATAAATGCTTTTCTTTTGCACAAGAAGACTGTCACTGAAAATATTATTGTACATACACGATGCTGTCGAATAATCGAACTTAATACCAGTCAACCGTTCCATTTACAGTTTATTAAAAAGTATAGTGAAAAAAAACTGCCAGTAGTAGTTTTGAGACAAGCAAAAGAACGGCCACGTCAGAACAGAAGACAGGCAAGAAAAAAGTTTGTCAAAAAGGTATTAACCTCATTCGTATTAGCGATTAGCAAATCATGTTATCAAGCGCTGAATGTGTTATCTAAAGCGCTTTAGTAATTAATTGAAATCAATAGCCGCGGGAACAGCGGAACTTTCATTTGTACGTGCAAGGTCACGCTAATTGCAGCCTTATTGCTACTAAACCATGTCACGAAGTTGTTGAGCAAATTAAATATTTATGTTAAACGAATTACTTAGTTCTACACTACGGAATGAGAAGGGCTTTAGTAAAAAGAAATGTAGAGGTTGGCCATTTTGTTTTTGCTATGTAAGTCAGTTGAGCTACCAGTAGATTGTTAACAGCAGTCTGCAGTTAGCTCACTCTAATTTAGTTATTTTCTTTGTGAATAATATTTTTTGCTTGTTCCTTGTTTTCGTAGCTCGGTGTATTTTGTGAAATGTTGCTTCATAAAAAAAGGTCATAGAATGAAGAAAAATTTATTTTTAAGGATACTACTTGATTTTTCATAGAAATCAGTCAAAAAATATAAGGTTATTTTATTTTACTAAAAGAATTAGAAATGTGTTTCTGTCATTCGTTTTTGTACCTACTGAAATTATGCAAAACATTCAATTATTTCTATGTATAGGTTTACCAACTTATAAATTACTAGCGGCCCGCCCCGGCTTCGCACGGGTATTAAACAAAAATTTCAGAAATTATACACACTAAAACGATGGGTTTCACAGTTTTCATACGGATCTTTACTTTTTTTAATAGCATTGGGGTTTTTGACTTTGACTCGACGTTCCAAAACTGACACTGGCCGTAGAGAAAAAGCAAGCACCGTGCGCTATACAACCTCTTTTTCTATTCTGACGCGCCATAATAGAAAAAGAGGTTGAATATACAGCCCACGGTTCAATTATTGAATTTTTCATGCGGATCCCTAACTTTTTTGAAAATATTATATAGCCTATGTTCATCACGGAAAACTAAGGATTCTAATGGTGAAAGATTTTTTAAACTCGGTCCAGTAGTTTCGGAGCCTATTCAATTCAAACAAACAAACAAACAAACAAACAAACAAACAAACATACAAACAAACAAACAATCAAATCTTTCCTCTTTATAATATTAGTATAGATTAATTAACTCGTGCTTATTACAATAATAGCATTTAATTAAGTATTGTTTTTGTACAAAATTTATAAAAATAACTATTATTATTCCAATGACTTATCGACCTTATTTTAATTATGTAATTTTATGGTGGCAATTAATTGTGAAAACATCGTGTTTTCCTCAACCAACTGCCGTCGTTTTTCCTTCCCCAACAATGTTATAAACATTCATCTCCACTTCGCTTCTACTATAAGCATCATCATCAAATGGACTCCTGGTTTCTCCAGCTTTAAATTTTTGTAGCTTTATTCCTTGTAGAAAACCGAAAAAAATAATAATAAGTAGATCTATTTATTATTGTCCGTGTGGTGCCGGCATAGAATTCCACCACCCCAACTCTTCCCGTGGGTGTCGTAAGAGGCGACTAAGGGAAACACACCGGGGGCGGGCAGCAGCGCCTTCTGCAGAAAAACTACACCAAACTGGGATCCCCAACCCGCATGCCCAGCGTGGGGATTATGGGCAATAACCCCCAAATAATGATGCCATCTATGGCGCTCATTAGGGGAGGCCTATGTCCAGCAGTGGACTAAGTATTATAGGCTGATGATGATGATGATGATGATGATTTTTTATGAGAAAAAAAAAAAAGCAACATAATTAGTTTTAGATATACCTACATAAAAATCTAAATCAGAATTCAGAACAGCTTACACAAACTGTTAAATTATGAACTACCTTCATTCACAAGTATTTTTTTACTCCATTGTACTGCTATAAAGCGGTACCATTCGTGTGAATTTCAGATAACAACTATTATGTGCCAGACCATGAGAACTGAGTGTAAATTGAAATTATGATTAACTATCTTGTTGTGTGCTTATTACCTCCATTGAATTGTAATCTTAATGATCGTAAAATGATTACATACCACGATGAATGATTATCATCTGTCTAATGCAAAACAGCTTTGTTTAATACTTTTATCATGTGATGTCACGCGAGGGTAGAAACAACTCCCTTATTATCGAGTGAAGAATGGAATTTAATAGAAAAACTATTATTTAGTGTGAAGTACTTTGAGTTAAAATGCCTGTACAATTTCACATGAACATAGTTACTAAAAATCGCACTTGTAAATGCGAAAGTTTGGATGTATGGATGGTTACTTCTTCACGCAAAAAGTACTGACCGCATCGAGTTGAAATTTTGCGATCTTATAGTTCTAGCCCTGGAATAAAATACTTTTTATCTTGCGAGATAAAAATTATTTTAGTATATTTTTATCAGACTTGCGATGCCGTGAGCCAGTCTAGTACCTACCTACCTATGATTATTATTGTTTTTTCTGTTCAAACTTCTAGAGTATTACTGGTATTACGGCTTTGGATAAGATATTCCTGTCATAATATTATGTCTCTATATTATAAATAAATAAATAAGTGTGTACCTATCTAATAGTGAGCAAATAAAAATCAATTGAGCTATCATGCAGGTAGGTACTTACGTTTAAGCCTTTTCAATAGGTATTCCTTTGGGCTCATAAGAGAATTCGCCATTTTGTGCCTAGTCTTTAACATGGACTACCATGTCCAACTAACTAAATCAATATTGATTAGCCGAAAACAGGTAGCAGGCGCATCAAAATAAGCACGACGACTTGTACCTCGCAACTGGTAAAGTTTAAAAGGGCTAGATCGCTACTCCCCCATCTCACCTTTATCAGTTTACGTTACACCCCGGCCCGCGAATAACTAACCACTGGACTGACCACCCACTAACCCCCCGTTCAAGACTTATCTTATTGTAAACTCAACTTGCGTGACCGAAGCTATAAACTTTCCATTAAATGTGTTAAAAGAAAACAACATCAAAGAAATACTTGTTAAAACAGCCAACACAAAAAACTACTTGATTAAATTTCACCCTTAGCTAAAGAATGGATTATGCTAGTTAAAATTGCATATCGCTCACAGAAATAATAGCAAATAAGTCAGTCGCAGCGCTCGTTGAGCCGTGACACCGACACCCCAACTCACCCCTTCTTAGAAAATCCCCAAATAATACGTATCTATTAGAGCGTATATCTCCGATTCGAGTAAAGTATTCCTCAAACATGAAGATAGTCGACGAAAAATTCGAGTGGAGAAAATATGTATGGCAGTAGCAATCGGCATGCGGGGTCTCCACAGTGGGGTAAGGAGCGCAGAGGGTGGGGGTACCCCGCGCGTCAGTTCGTGCCCAGCGCTCGAGTAGGAAGCACGTGCGT
Source organism: Eupithecia pulchellata (assembly GCA_963931895.1). Classification (NCBI taxonomy): domain Eukaryota; kingdom Metazoa; phylum Arthropoda; class Insecta; order Lepidoptera; family Geometridae; genus Eupithecia; species Eupithecia pulchellata. The sequence continues at coordinate 7,904,643 of OZ007536.1, read as the reverse complement.
CGCGTCTTCAGCAGTGTATCGCGAGTCACTGACCGTGCTGTGTTGTGTGGATCTAGTGGAGTGTGTGCTGTGTTACTCTGTTGTGTGTTCAGACGATGACCGTCTGTGTTTGACAAGGATATGTATCCCAGCGCGGGCGCCATGAACGCCGCCGCCGCCGCAGCAGCCGTGGCGGCCGCGAGGCATCCGGTAACCAAACAATCTCTTCGATGTCAGGGAGGCACTTCAAATGGCAACGTTTAGCTCGCGCACCGTTACAAATATCGCGAGAAAGTTGCATATTAATTTCGCATGTTTATACCTACGTTGAAGGAGAGTAGATATTTTTTGTTATCTCTACAGAACTAGTTCACAAAAACTACCTTCACATTTTTATCCGTAGAACCAGCGTAGGAGTATTTTCTGCCACACAAAAGACAAAACGCGCTTTAGATAACATATCTCGTAGCTGTAGAATTATTCGAAGCAGAGCGGCGTAAAGATCCAGCGCTTGTTTTGTCAAACAGAAATTCAATACAATACAACAAAAGTTGCTCACAACATTAGTAACAAAAGATTTAACGAGAAACGTGGAGTGGTAATAAAAGCTGTAGTAATAAAGCAGTTGGGAGTAACAAACAAATGAGAGGATGCCCCCCGCGGAGGCAGACCGGCCGAATCGTCAGACACTCAATTACCCGTGAAATTGCCAGAGAAATATTATCGCATAGGTACCTACCTACTCGAATTAACTGCAAATTTTACTACTAACTTATATTATTATTAATACCAATAGGTTCCTACATACTGTATTTTATTTTATTTTATTAGATACAAGACATATCATCAAGCAATAATGTAATGATACAAACACAAAAACATAACGAAACTGGCTTGATAGGTAGGTACGTAACCTATTAAATTATTAGACACTAGCTGGGTGCCCTTGGTTTCACCCGCGTAAATTCCGGTCCCGTGGGATTTTCGGGATAAAAAGTCCCATTATGTTAATCCTGGTCGTGAAACTATCTGTGTAACAAAACAAGTTTCATCAAAATCCGTTTAGGTAGTTCCTCCGTTAATTATGTTATGTAGTACCTAGGTACCTAGACATATTTGATACCTACTAGGTAGGTAATAAACTTTTCGTCTCTTTATGTTTTGTGAGTTAGGTCCTTGTGACTTTTCTTATGATAGGGAAGCCTATCTTGTTTTATAAATAGTTAAGAATGTACACTTATGTGATTTACCGGTCTTGCTGTAATACTTATTATAACTGTACGTCAGAAATGTAAGGATAAAGTGAATGGAGTTTCGGAATTTTGAGTACCTAGTAAGTTTTAAAAATGCAGAAGAAATCCGAATCTAACTTGTAGGGTAGTTAGATCTTACTATTTAAGCAAACAGCCTTAAATCTTAGGTAAAACAGTTCACAAATAAAATGGGGTGAAATCAGTGACTTTAGGTTAAAAAATATATACCTATAGGTAATGCCGGACAATCCACACAGCATCATTTAGCCCTATGCTAAGCTGAGCTTGTGTTCTCACAAATAAATTACACTTATTTTCCTAATTAACAGAACAAAACCCAATTCGTAGTAGCTGTTAAAATAATAACTCATTATTCAACCGCGGAGGTCGACTCAAATAACTCGTCATAAAATTAACAAGAACACAAATCTTAAAGAAAACATTCTGTTACAGAACCGTCAATTTTTTATTCATGTATGCTTGCTGACTGACCATGTGTTAGATCCACCACGTTTTTATATGTTTTATTGTACAATACACTGTAAGACGGGAAAGTAAGGTCGTTTTTTGAATGCAGGGTTGTTAAAAAAGACTTAACCGCAAAACCACAGCGCATCTGTCGCCGCATTTTCCAACGTTGGGCTAACCACAATTTTTAAGAATGAATTAAAGTGTTATTCTAGAAATTGTGTGCGGTTTCAATGGAATCCTGTACTCTTTTTATTTGAAGATCTCTGTGGCGCGGTGGGCGAAGGTCTGCGATTCCCGCCTCGGGACAAATATGCTGCAAATATTTGTTCAGGGTGTTCTGGTCGTTTTCTATGTTTAGAAAAATATGTAATCTATTGTCATGAAACTATAAATAAGTACGGAAGGAGTATCAGGAAAAAATAAAACGAAGCACTCCAATCAAGCAAGCATGCCAATCAATCAAATAGTATGCTGGCCATCGCCATTACGGCTTTATACACCAACTGATGAACCCCATTGTAAACAAACCAAAATAAATGGAAAACGCCGTCTTGTGTGGTCAGATGTTGCAAAAATCACAATAGGTTTGTCAATAAAAAACACCGGATCATATTTCCTAGCTAAATTTCTTATTTCACCAACTTATTTCTTTGATTTGACGCAAAATTATTATGAACAAAATAATCAAAATAGAAGCACAAAATCTAGCCAGTGCTGCCAACATGTAAACATGTAAATTTTCCGGTAAATGTGGGAGTATATTAAATAAGTTTCAATTCTCATATTTTATTGACTTTAAATTATGAATCAGGTAAATAGGCATTTATTTATCATTCTGGTTATCTATAATCATATGTATTATTTGAAATATAATTATGACATTGAATTTCTGTTTGTAATATCAAAACAATAGCTTAGCTTTTGATAGACGAATTATTATAGTGTTTATTTAAGCTAACCTCCAAAATAGCTGAACTCATTTTAATAATAATTTTACTGACGCTGATGCTACGCAGATAACATGTTATATCGAGATTATAGGTAGCCGCAGGGCATAACTAATAGTCAATATTTTTTCAGATTTCTAGGTGATGAAAATTTGAAGTTAAATTGAATTCGTATAGGTAATCAGAGAATCTCACAATGAAAATAATTGGAATCCCACTTAATCTAGTATAGCATGCAGTGTGCATTAAGATTTTTCATTTATAAGAATTTGGGCAATTAAAATTAATAATATTTATGTATCCATAAATTTTTATTTCTTATTTATCAAACAATGAATATGAGAATAATGTATATTTTTTCATTATTAGGAACGTTTAATTGATCTTCCTAGTAACAATCGTAATATATGGCTGCTTATTGCCCCTTTTAAATAAGTAATTTTTATTTGATTTTTGGTTAGGCATTTCCATAGGAACAACGCATGCGAAGCATCAGGCAGAAAAAAGTTGTCAGCCAGTTAATAGGCACAAAGAATAATTTATTCAAACTAAAATTAGTCAGTGAACGGAGAGTTGGAATACACTGAGGGCTGAACAGATTTTGTTGAAATTTCTTCGATTAGCACATACGTTGTTACTATTTGATCCCGGGAAAGTACAGTGTTCTGTTCTGTGCTTGTGGGATAGTCAAATTCACTGCAGTTAGCACCATAAAGCGCTGGCGTAAATTGAAAATTATAAAATGTAGGTCTAATGCAGCAAAAGCAGTACCTACGTAGATTTTTTATAATCTACATATTCATTTGTAAACAATTATTAGGAAGAATATTTATAAAAATTATGGGTAAATTTTTCTTCAGTTGGCATCTCGATATACAATGACACTCAATGTCATTCCGCCATTGTTAGGATTCAAGTTTGATTTGACAGGATGCTATCCTTACTTTTCATAAATCCATGTCTATTGTATTATGTATATCAGTCACCTGGTACCCATAACACAAGCTCTGCTTAGCTTTGATCTACATGATGCTGTGTGGATTGTCCGGCATTATTTATTTATTTAAGTAATGCTTTACTTTTTATACAATTTTTTAAAGGTTTTAACATTTACATTTATGCCACAGTCACAAGTTTTTTCCTTATTGTTTGAGGTCAAACAATAAAATAACATAGCAAAGTGTTTGACAGGAAAACATTGTTGACGTTTTAAAAACCTCGATATGGCTTCGCTCGCAGTAAGGGTTAAGAACTTAAGGCGATTACAGACTAGACTATCTTACGTAGAAATCTTCGTATAACAAGCTAACCTAAACTTTTTAAAGTCAGGTTTCAGGCCGCAACAAAGAAGTTTAAACGTTACAAATACATCCAATACCGCACATTTATGGTAATCTATATTATACTAATATTATTGGAGGAAAGATTTGATTGTTTGTATTGAATAGGCTCCGAAATTACTGGACCTATTTGAAAAATTCTTTCACCATTAGAACCCTACATTTTCCGTGTTGAACATAGGCTAAAGAATATTTTTTTAAAAGTTAGTGTTCCGTATGAAAAATTAATTTTACCCAAGCGAAGCCGGGGCGGACCGCTAGTTCGTAATATTTAGATATTGTACTTTTATTGATAACACTAATGCCAATGTCTGTTATCTAAAATAACAGACACCGGATTTAAGACAGCTTTAATCCGGTAAGCTATTCACAGTAAAGTGTATCAAAAGGTCACGTGTTTTTTTTCTGCCATCTGCCATAGACAAGTGAGCACAACAGTACCTATCATTCATTATCTACTTGTCTTTACCAGTGGGTGGACAGGTTAGATTGTTGAGCGTATATGGCGACGCCATTTATTACTGTCAAAGTCAATTCTCCTTTACCCAGTTTACCTATGTAAATATATTCACATACCTAGGACCTAATAGGCTATGTCCACAATGATATTAAGTCGTCTAGTTTCCCACGTTGTCAATTTGTCATACTTCTTAGTTCTCATACTCCAAGTAGGTAAAATACCCTTACTTTACGAGTTGACGAGCGACCAATATATATAGATCTCCCCTTTTCTTGTCCTTTGCTTTGGATTGGAGGTGACATCAATATTTTCGGGGTCGTGTTGTTCTGGTCGTCAGCGGCAGGAAATCGCGCGTCGTCTTAGTGCCTTGATGCATTTATTCCATACAAATGCGCACGTCTGTAGCATTTATAAGTGGGTTTGTTGGTTAATTGATGTTTAAGGGCTTTATTAATAGAATAAAGAATTGTCGTTGACTATTTTTGGTGATAATGTAGTTACAAATAACATTCCTGCGTATAATTATTCGCTGTCTTATGTATTTATCATTATTCATGTAAGATATTATTAATAAAAACTCGTTGGAACATGGAACCGTATCTGGCACACCATGTCTGTTATTTATTATAAAAGAAAGAGAAGAAACTTATCAGTTTATCAAATTCAAGTTGGGTTTTTCGTGTTGACTGTACTTTAACGCAAAACACCGGAATTTTCTTTTACGACAGTCGCTTCGGTTTTATGAGTGTTGTCGAGCTGAGGGGGTCGGGGGAGGCAAGGGTGTTAATGTAAATGCCTATTTGTCTATTTGCTCAAAATCCGTGTCGCGTCCTACTCAGTCAATATTTGGCCAACAAAATTACCGCTACGGACAAAATGAGATGGCGTTTCGTTTCGTTTGAATATTCCACGTTCAAATATTCAAAGTCGGGCCAGAGACAATGGAATTGACAATTACTTTTGTAGTTACTCGAACTTTCCTCTTGTTCAAATATCGAATCTTGTTGGGTTGAAAGATTTACCTTTGTTAGGCCCGGTACATACAAGTATTGTTTAATGAAATTAAAAACAAATAGCTTGATTCAAAAGTTCAGAAAAGAATTACCCTGTGTGTGACGGCTTACGCATTTTAATAACAAAGTTCAGTTTTGTAGACAGATGGTACACTGCACTTTACTAAGGGTGCTTTTCAGAGTCCAAAGAGACAGGAGTGGATTTTCTGCAGTCAATATTGAAAAATTACGTTTATTTATTAATTATTTAATATAATTAAATAATCACCGGCACGGCCCATTTAAAAAAAATTATTAACGCATCTCCTTATTTCATTTTATCAATCCATACATTATGTATAATTTAACAATTAATAAATGTGATAGATAATCTCAGAAAAAAATTAAAACAACTAGAATGACTTGAACTTATTAAAAATTCAATAAAAAAATAATTTAATTAGAGATAGACCCCATTGATGACGGCGCAAATAAGTTTTCTATCGTTTCTAAATCATACATTACCTGCTACTAAAATAATTACAGTGAACAAGCTCCATCGTGTTCAGCTAAGCATATATCTAATTACAGATGTCAAAGCGTACTTAATTGATCGAGTAGTGTACAGGAAAACTAGACTATTAGACAACTTAACACCAATTAATGTGCAACTACCTTAATTGCGGCCAAAGGACAAATTGACCTGTTTCAGAGGGCATTAGTGGTACATAAACTTGTAGTTATAGCTTTAGATAGGCATGTGGATATATGGGTAAGTTTATAGTGCTTTGTGGAGCTTAACGGATATTGGCATTCCGAGACCGGATGCCGGAAGCGCGGTAGACATAGGGTAGACAATCCGTTTAGAAAGTTTACTTGCATATCTTCGAAGTTATTGATAGTATTTTTATAATAAATCCCAATTAAAATAATAATAATAGATAAGGTTCATAAGATTTAAATTGAATTTAACAAGCGGATCCCTAACTTTTCTCTGATGAACCTATGTTCATCAGAGAAAATTTTGGATTCTAATGGTGAAAGAATTTTCAAATCGGTCCAGTAGTTTCGGAGCCTATTCAATTCAATCAAACAAGCAAACATTCCAATCTTTCCTCGTTATAATATTAGTATTAGTTGCATTTAAATTGTCGTGCGTAATTTGAGGAAAATTTATGTATACCATCATCCACTGTTATATTGCTGTTTGCATGATGTGATGACGTCAATTGGCTATGTAAGCCAGGTACAAAGCCTATGTAACCAGCTTGTTTCTTGATTCCTTTCACTTATTTTGTCCACTTGTGGAATAGAATAGTGAAATAGTATAGACGCACTCCGACAGACTTTAATAAATTTAAGTATGCTGAGGCTCGAAATCACTGCAATAGAGTGTGTAGGGATGCACAGCGCCGTTACATCCATGAATATGTTACAAATAAAGACCCTGCAAAAGTATGGAAGTTCCTGCGATCGCTTGGTATTGGCAAATCACGTCAAGATGTACCCAAAGATCTTGACTTAAACTCATTAAACTCTCATTTCTCTTCTTCATCTACCATTGATATATCAACTAAACTTCAAACTTTGAACTATCTCTCATCACTTTCAACTCCCAGTTTTTCTCCTTTTTCTTTTAGTCATTTCACCGATTGCGATGTTAAAAAGAGCATTCTATCCATCACATCGAATGCTGTTGGTAGCGACTGCATTAGTAAAAGGATGATCGTACCAATTCTCGATGAAATCCTCCCTGTCATTACTTTCCTATTTAATTTTTCAATTGAGACAGGAACCTTCCCTAATTCATGGAAAGAGGCACAGGTTATCCCTCTCCCGAAAAAGCCTAACCCCTCATCGTATTCTGAGTTCCGTCCCATCTCTATTCTTCCTTTCCTCTCCAAAGTCCTAGAGCGTCTCGTACATCAACAGCTAAGCGTTTTCCTTTCTTCCAACCATCTCCTTAATCCCTTCCAGTCCGGTTTCCGTCCCGGCCATAGTACTGTCTCTGCTCTTGTCAAAATTACTGATGATATCAGACATGGCATGGACAGCGGACAAATAACAATACTCACTCTCCTGGACTTTAGCAACGCTTTCAACAACGTTGACTTTGATATTCTCCTTGCTCTTCTCCGCTCTTTTAACATACCGCCCTCGGTGATTGACTGGTTTCATAGTTATAATATAATAATAATAATAAAAATCATTTATTTACAAAATAGAGACACCAACAAAAAAAACTTACATTTAAACTTTTACGTACTTATAAAATTTTTAAGGAGTTATTACATGTATGTAGAGGTATTGATATAAAAGTAAGTTTACGAAAACCTCGCTCTTACTAAGATAAATCTTGTATGAAGATGCGAGGGATCCCAACTTCGGACGAGTTCCAATGTTTCTTTAGAGGCTTAAAATTAAGGTACATAGTATAGTTGAACTTATAGATAAAATATTAAGATTTTACATTCTTATACATGATATTTATAATGTAAAATTTTAATTAGTCAGCCAGAGAAAGAGGTGTTGTGTGTAAATGTGTATGAAAGTGAGTGTGTGTGTGTGTGTTAGTAATAGTAATTCAATGGTGTGTGTATTTGATCTACCGAGGACACCAGTCTCGTGAGAGTCTAGGCAACAGTAGATGGCGCGAGTGTAGAGTGTATTGAGTGTGTGTTTGTGTTATTGTATGTATAGTGATTATTGAATGTGATTATGACAGGACCTTAAGTAGAGCTTCTGTTTCATTATAGTTTTTAAGTAGTAGAAATTCCTTGATTTTAGTTTTGCATTTTGGGCCGGGTAAATTGCTGATGGATAAAATATCGTTTATTTTGTTATAAATAAATGGAGAGAGAAAGTATGCGTGTTTATGAGCGAGTTATCTGAATGGACGCCGGCAACGCATCCGTGTTGACGATTCCTACTCAACTTGGTGTCGGTTAGATGCTGGTGTTCCACAGGGCGGCGTTCTATCTCCTCTTCTCTTCGCTATTTTCATTAATACCATCTCCGAACACATATCTTCTCCCTACCACCTCTATGCAGATGATTTACAAGTTTATACGCAAGCGCCTATTGAATGGATAGACGAAGCTATTGCAGAAGTAAATCGTAATCTCGATAACATTAACCAATGGAGCAAATCGTTCGGTCTCAAGGTTAATCCTATTAAGACACAAGTCATTGTCATAGGTAGCCCCAGAATGATATCGCGGATAGATTGGTATGACTTGCCTAAAGTCACTTTTGATGGTGTTACGGTTGAGATCAGCCAAACTGTTAAAGATTTAGGATTGATTGTAGATAGGCAGCTGTCATGGGGCCCTCAACTAGCAGCATTAAGCAGAAGGACGTTCGGCACGGGAGCTTCTTTGAAGCGGTTGCGAAATTTTCTACCCACTTCCACCAAAATTGCGCTAGCACAATCTTTATTGCTTCCCATTTTAGACTACGCAGACGCCAGTTATCCCGATTTAACTGAAGACCAACTCAACAAGCTTGAGCGTCTTCAGAACTACTCCATTAGATTTATATTCGGCCTGCGTAAGTTTGACCACATCTCGGAGTACCGTAACAGGTTAAAATGGCTCCCTATTCGTCTTCGCCGGAATGCTCATATCCTAAACCTCCTATACTCCATCCTCTTTCTTCCGTCAACACCTTGTTATCTTAAAGACCGATTTGAATTTCTCCATCTCTCCCACTCACGATCCCTCCGCTCCTCTGATACTAATGTCCTTAAAATTCCATCGCACACGACCCAATTTTACAGTGATTCCTTCACCATGCAAGCTACCAGACTCTGGAACGCTCTTCCTGTATCCATTCGGCATGCCAAATCCCTTCCTATCTTCAAAGACTTGGTTCATCAGCACTATCTGTCCACTCTTACTATATCGTCCTAAAATATTTGCTTAATTTTTATAACTGCTTTTTGTTTTTGTTTTTCTTTTTTAACTTTCTTCTTTTTCAATTGTTGTTTTTTTTTTGTTATTGTTTTTAAATTACAATACATATTATTTACTTTTAATTACGCCACCGTTAGTATTATACTACCCGATCCTATCCATCCAAAGGTTGCCTGGAAGAGATCGCTTTTAGCGATAAGGCCGCCGATTGTGCCACATTAGTTTTAGTAGTAGTTAGTTTGTTGTTATACTGTTATAAAAGGTGCAATAAAGTTATTATTATCTTATCTTATCTTATCTTATAGAAACCACCAGTACTTTTTTATATATTACAGAGTCTAATACATTGTAATGTTTGTTTTGCCTATCTAAATCTAAGTTTAATGCGAGATATAGTACATAAATGTTAATATGTGTATGTATGTGTGTTACACAAATGTTTACATACATATCATATATTTATAGAAAAAGACAGTCTGAGAAAGCAATGCTTTAAGTTAGCAGACTTATGAATAAGGGGTTTAGATCTCACTCCGTTACCTAAACATGTCAGGATTACCCAGGACTGATAACTGATATCAAGCTTGTGTCAATGTTCACCAAAATGATTCTCAACATTTGTACTGATAACGTTATCAGTGCACACAAGACATTTGGAGTATGCAAACAAAACCAATCATGCCATCAATTCCCGCTGCCAAGTGCTTAGATAAAAGGCTGCGGCCACGGTCATTGGCCATTTGTAAATTATGAATGGATGGAACGTTACTCAAAATATATTTGTATACCTATACGCCTATACGTTGCATTTGCATTGGATCCATGCTAATACAATAGTGAAAGTAATTCTTGGTGTGTTAAGTACCTTTTTACGCCTGACCGATCGGTAATTCTTTGTGTGTTACTAGAATAAAACCCATCGGATCTTTGTGAAATTTGGCTAGATTACGCTTTCCCGGAGATCGAAATAGACGCACAGTTAAAAGTCATATATTTATTTCATTTAGATAACATATAATAATGACAAATCAACCAAATGGTGCAAATTTTATACTCGTTTTTCGAAACCTGTGTGTCAAGTCAACTAACGTTTCACAAAATTAAAACTCAAATATATGTCATTTACATACTTTGGCCCTTTGCCGTATATACTTTATCTACTAACAGGAAAACTAACTATAAATTATCTGTGGTATAAGCTAAACATGTTTTAGGATAATTAAGAATGGGCATGTGTGAGTTAATACGTACCATTGAGTACAACGCACTATGGAAAATATGGGTGATTTGCTGATCAAAAATCTGTAACTTCTTTATTTTTAATCTGATCCACTTGAAATTTTGCAAACACGGAAACTGATATATAAGAATTTTATCAATAACAGTTTTAACAAAAACTAGTGAGAGCTCGCGGTTTTACTTGCATTTTATTTTAGGATTTCCGAATTACATGAAATAAATCTGAGAGTTGTGATGTTTATATAATTAAAATTAAAATTCAAGCACAGTGTAACAAAATTTTAATAAAAAATATCTTTTTACATTATATTTTATAACAAATTTATAACAAAGATAAAAATATAACCTACACCTAGAGTTTTAATTAAATGACTATAATATTGTTTCTGATTAGGTACGTACATACAAAATAGGTTAAATTAATGGGAATATACCTAAGGATAAACATATTTAAGTTCCAAGTAGGTACTGATGATTTTATTTGAACCACTTCCGGATCCGAGATAAGCAGATTTACCTTCAAAAGGAGTAGAGTTTCTTCGTCAAGTTTCTTCGTTAAGAACATTTTTGACATACAGTTTTCGGATACTTGTTATGTACGGATCTGATGTATATAGTAATGTATGAAATACATCTTCATTTGTTGCCGACCTAGAACATTTTCTTGCATGATGTAGTCTAAAACTTTTGTAGTCCTTATTCCGGGACTCTTGTGCATCTTCCGAGAGTTGACCTATTGGCAATACGGCAAAATGATTGATGATGCTTTCACCATGAATATCTTGGGCACAGATGATGGCATATAATACCAATTGTACTTACTGACGTATATTCTTGCCGTTTCTAGAGCATACTCGCGAACTTTTGAGCATCAATCATAATACCTGATGATAAAGCTTGTAGGATTATATACAATCTGCGTATTAGTTGCTCATCTACACCTGTTATTTCTGCAGTACAACTGGTATTGCTAAAAAAATCTTCTTGCGGTATTACCATCATTAGTGTTGCCGCTAACTTGCCGCGGTTTATCGATTATCAAACCCAACTCCTCATGAAAACGTTTGTGCACCGCATTTTTCTTTTCTTGTTTTAATTGTTTGTTTTCTGCAGTTGTTGCCGTTTTCAATATAGAAAACTAATAATTCACGCCTCGAGCGAGTGAACGAGTTCATTTTTAGAGTTGTTATTGCGTATGCGTACAGAGTTACAAATGGCAATTAATAATGACATATTTTATGCATTTGCTTTTTATAGGAAAATCAGATGAGTAAAGTGTGCAATATGACATAGATTTCTTTATTATCAAGTAGAACGTGTGCAAAACCATATTTATGCTGATAAAGTACGCTTAAACCACAAATTTTCGTAACCATTGATAGGAAAAACCGTTATCTATCAATGTCCAACGAATATGCATTTTGGTACCTCAACCACTTGTTTCTTTATAACTGCTCAAACCGCAAGTATCCGCAGCTGATTCTTTGCTATATCATTATTAAATACCTAATGCAGTAAATAATACTAAATTTAGAGCATAGGCAAGTTTAGCTAATTGTCAAAAGTCTCAATGAAATTAAAAAAGAAAATATTTTCTCGCAATGTATGAAAATATTAATTACAACAATATTTACTGAAAATATAAGATAAAAACTAGTGTTTCTGAATTGTTAATAAACGAGCTTTCGAATGATGTATGATACTAAAGGAGTTCTTATAAACAGTGGTGTAAATTAACTTTGTATGTTCACCTATTTGAAAGTGTTTTTAACAGAAATTGCAAAGTGTCCGAAATAAACTTGTTTTACGCAATATTTGATTTCACTAATCATCAAAAAATTACTAGATTATGAAACGTTGACTTTTTACCTACAAAATAATACCAAAAATATGTCTTGTTTCCATAACTTAAAAAAAGTATTTTTGATCTGCACTTGTTCTAGCATAATCCACAGTGCAACGTCTGACACAACGTCTGACTTACACCTAATTAGTTTGCTTAAAGTTTAAGTGAAGTAGAGCACTTAATGTAATAACAAAACAAACTTCTGTGTCGGAATACATTGAGCTGGGCCTTAATTGATTGCTTTCGGCTTGTCAATTAGTTTTACTTGTTGTGGGGAGGTCGATTTAGGACTTTCAAAGTGTATAGAAACTCCAGACGGCGGTGTTGTGTTTCCGAGAAAATAAAAACAGCTTTCTGATCCCGGCCTGCGCTACCATATTAGTTTACCAGCTTTTTTTATCCTCCGCAACGAAACGCGGTAAATCCGACCCCGACATTCGACTTCATCAACTCTAAAGAGGGGACAATAAAGCAGAAATTAGCTCGCGGCATTTTCACGTTGAAGCGTTCCGTTACAAAGGCAATCTCGATGTTCAAATATTTGTTTGTGCTTGTTTGGTTTGTAAGTGCGAATGGTGTTTAGATGTTTACCAAGCCGCTGAACTTGTGTGCGCACTAGGCTTCTAATATTACTAATAAATAGTCGACATTTATGTAGATCCACTTTCCATTATCCCAAGAATTTGACGTCATCGTTAAAATATGACATACCTAGCTCGGATGCTCAGATTCAATTTAAAGATCGGGCATAATACATTCGAATTTCGAATCCCAATAAAAAAAAGCGTAATTCCTCGGATCGTACAGCCAGGTAGACGTGGGCAGACAGACGTATTCAATAATTTGAAATAAGAACACGTATTTCTTTTTATATCCGTTAAACGCATTCTGTTTAGTTTTGTTTTTGTAAGCGGCCAGCGCTGCAGGCCTTTCATCCGGCCCTCAACACAATACTGCCACTCAAAAACTGTTCATTGTATTTTAATTTGACCTTTTCGGCGATAATTTATGGGAATCTTTTTTTTTGGAGGGAGAACGTTTACTCAGTCTATTATTGACGGATTATTTTCGTTCCTTTTATGAGAGTTTGAATCTTTGGTGATTTGGAGGGTGTTTAGATATCAGTTCGTGGGAAAGTATCAATTAGCTGTAACGTGTATTGGCAGCGAACGTTGCTATTACTTTGGCAAACAGCAATCGGTCGCGCAAGCCAACTTCGCTAAGCTGATAAACGGCGACTGTCATCGAGCAAAATTACTTCTTAATTTAACAGCGCAATAAATGCGTAGGCGTGAATAATAATGTTTTACTCAAACGGTAAATGTTTGGACTGGCGACAGCAAATTTAACATAAAATAAAGTTAATTACTATTAGTCGGGTAATTCGATATGCCCACAAATAATGACTGGCCGATCGCGTGGATATGGCGAAATCCAATTGGCATGTTAAACAATTTTACATAAAAGACTTAAATTCAATCGCTGTAATTATATTTTATAGTGAGTTAACCGAGTTCATAAAACACTTGCCTGTACACTACAGGATCTGACATGGTCGGAAATGTATTCCAACAAGACCTCTCATTCATATTTAAACCCGTAGATGGATGTTGGCAGGAGTACATATAAAAAATCCTTTACAAATAGCTAACTTATATTATACTACTCTTGTAGAACACATATTTTACTAGATAGAATAATAAACCAACACTAACGCTCTGTGAAGACGCGCGGACTCGAATACTTTCTCACTCGCACAAGGACTTGCTGTTTCACCGTGCCGACGTCACGCGCCCCACTACCGAGCCGCCGCTACCAGCTTACTAACTATATGGAAACCTGTGGCACCGTTGCGGATATAAAGCGAAGCGCGGCTGCAGTTAAATCAGTTCAGCTAGGAACGGACAACCTCTCGGTAATGGCTATACTAGTCATAGCCTCTGGAAGTCCCGTCCCCTGGTGTAACGCAGACGGATGGTCCTAATACTTAGGTTCTCAGCCACTGCTTATACTTTGGGATAGTATCTATATACTTTAGCTAGGCTCGACGTATAAAACAACGACACACAGTATTGTACGAAGTGATCGTTTCTACTTATACCTACCTACCTAGGTACGTTCTATGGACCACTGTAACTATAGCTACTAAGAGCTCGGAGAGTTGTATATTGAGTTAAATACCAATAAATCTACTTGTTGACAATTGCGAATTTTTATCCTTCCCCTACCCTTCATTTGGCGCCCAACGTAAATTAATGGAAACAAGATCAAAAACACTAGAGAAGCAAAAGGAAGGTAGCAATTTGCCAACAATGGGAGTGCATTTGACACAAGAACAATTTGATGAGTTACTGAAGCGAAGAATTGAAACAAGTCCGACACCAATGCCTACTATTTACCACAAAAGTTTTACCAAATGTACTTTTCGCTTCAATGGCGAGCGAAGTCATAGTAAGGTAGAAGAATTTGTCACTGGAATAACAATTTACAAGCAAATAGAACAAATATCAGACGACGATGCGCTGATTGGTCTCCCTTGGTTATTAACTGATAACGCGAACGCATGGTGGACCGGCGGCGTCCGCTCTGAAATAAAGACATGGACGGCGGCACTCGCCAGTATCCGTGCAGCCTTCGCGCCAAAGAGACCACCGCACGAATTATACATTGATTTTTTTTCCGACTCTCAAGGAGAAAAATCCTGGAAATGGGAAGATGCAGAAACGACAGCATTTGAAACTCTAAAGAAAGCATTAACAACTGCACCTGTCCTTAAACAGATAGATTATAACTTACCGTACATTATCAAGACGGATACAAGTAATTACGCTATAGGGGCAGCCTTAGTGCAGGGGGAGGGTGCTGATGAACACCCAATAGAATATGCCAGCCGCCTACTTATACCAGCGGTCACCGAAAAAGAAGCCTTAGCCATCGTTTGGGCAATAACTAAATTTAGAGGATATATAGAAGGCACAAAGTTCCTAACTATTACAGATCACCAACCCTTAAAATGGTTATTGAATCTTTCCGTAAATCCGATTCGACGACGAGGCAGACCTAAGAAACAAGACACAAAATAGAAACTCCTGGTACTCTTACGGGACGTTCAAGAGTACCAGAGGGGGAGACTGTAGAACACATATTTTACTAGATAGAATAATAAACCAACACTAACGCTCTGTGAAGACGCGCGGACTCGAATACTTTCTCACTCGCACAAGGACTTGCTGTTTCACCGTGCCGACGTCACGCGCCCCACTACCGAGCCGCCGCTACCAGCTTACTAACTATATGGAAACCTGTGGCACCGTTGCGGATATAAAGCGAAGCGCGGCTGCAGTTAAATCAGTTCAGCTAGGAACGGACAACCTCTCGGTAATGGCTATACTAGTCATAGCCTCTGGAAGTCCCGTCCCCTGGTGTAACGCAGACGGATGGTCCTAATACTTAGGTTCTCAGCCACTGCTTATACTTTGGGATAGTATCTATATACTTTAGCTAGGCTCGACGTATAAAACAACGACACACAGTATTGTACGAAGTGATCGTTTCTACTTATACCTACCTACCTAGGTACGTTCTATGGACCACTGTAACTATAGCTACTAAGAGCTCGGAGAGTTGTATATTGAGTTAAATACCAATAAATCTACTTGTTGACAATTGCGAATTTTTATCCTTCCCCTACCCTTCATTTGGCGCCCAACGTAAATTAATGGAAACAAGATCAAAAACACTAGAGAAGCAAAAGGAAGGTAGCAATTTGCCAACAATGGGAGTGCATTTGACACAAGAACAATTTGATGAGTTACTGAAGCGAAGAATTGAAACAAGTCCGACACCAATGCCTACTATTTACCACAAAAGTTTTACCAAATGTACTTTTCGCTTCAATGGCGAGCGAAGTCATAGTAAGGTAGAAGAATTTGTCACTGGAATAACAATTTACAAGCAAATAGAACAAATATCAGACGACGATGCGCTGATTGGTCTCCCTTGGTTATTAACTGATAACGCGAACGCATGGTGGACCGGCGGCGTCCGCTCTGAAATAAAGACATGGACGGCGGCACTCGCCAGTATCCGTGCAGCCTTCGCGCCAAAGAGACCACCGCACGAATTATACATTGATTTTTTTTCCGACTCTCAAGGAGAAAAATCCTGGAAATGGGAAGATGCAGAAACGACAGCATTTGAAACTCTAAAGAAAGCATTAACAACTGCACCTGTCCTTAAACAGATAGATTATAACTTACCGTACATTATCAAGACGGATACAAGTAATTACGCTATAGGGGCAGCCTTAGTGCAGGGGGAGGGTGCTGATGAACACCCAATAGAATATGCCAGCCGCCTACTTATACCAGCGGTCACCGAAAAAGAAGCCTTAGCCATCGTTTGGGCAATAACTAAATTTAGAGGATATATAGAAGGCACAAAGTTCCTAACTATTACAGATCACCAACCCTTAAAATGGTTATTGAATCTTTCCGTAAATCCGATTCGACGACGAGGCAGACCTAAGAAACAAGACACAAAATAGAAACTCCTGGTACTCTTACGGGACGTTCAAGAGTACCAGAGGGGGAGACTGTAGAACACATATTTTACTAGATAGAATAATAAACCAACACTAACGCTCTGTGAAGACGCGCGGACTCGAATACTTTCTCACTCGCACAAGGACTTGCTGTTTCACCGTGCCGACGTCACGCGCCCCACTACCGAGCCGCCGCTACCAGCTTACTAACTATATGGAAACCTGTGGCACCGTTGCGGATATAAAGCGAAGCGCGGCTGCAGTTAAATCAGTTCAGCTAGGAACGGACAACCTCTCGGTAATGGCTATACTAGTCATAGCCTCTGGAAGTCCCGTCCCCTGGTGTAACGCAGACGGATGGTCCTAATACTTAGGTTCTCAGCCACTGCTTATACTTTGGGATAGTATCTATATACTTTAGCTAGGCTCGACGTATAAAACAACGACACACAGTATTGTACGAAGTGATCGTTTCTACTTATACCTACCTACCTAGGTACGTTCTATGGACCACTGTAACTATAGCTACTAAGAGCTCGGAGAGTTGTATATTGAGTTAAATACCAATAAATCTACTTGTTGACAATTGCGAATTTTTATCCTTCCCCTACCCTTCACTCTATTTTTACTACCCTAATACGGCGATACGGCTGCATTTTATTCACCACGCTGGTGAATCACGGCAGCGTAGGAATAAATACAATATCTATTATGTACCTATATAATTATATTATTATCTCTTTTTATTATTAATATTATCTTTTCCTTTTCCTTCTTGTGAAAGGCTTATATTTTTAGGAAATATTTATAGTCTAGAAATAGGTACATGTCATGTTACACACAACAGTTGTAAGAAGTAGAAAAAAGGCAATAAGTATTTATGAGCAACTACAAAACTAGTTGGTCTGATCGAAAACACCGTGTATTCAACTTTAATGAGGTGTCGTTCAAAAATAATACTGGATATATCTGGTAACCCACCGACTTATTATGTTTATGTTCGCAGCTATTGGAGTTTACGAGATAAATGACCGGAGCTATGCCGCTTCGATTGGGAGATATTCAGTAGTTAATTGAGGTTCTCTCCAGCACAATTTATACTAATTGTGTTTATGCGCTGTAATTTAATATTTTTCTTTTAATTGGTGTAACAACAACCTTTACTTAGCAATAAAAGGTATTTAAAATTTGAACAAGCTAACTGCCTTTGAAAACAATACAGATAGATTAGAAATTAATTGATTCAATAATTTATACAACAATTCTAAACAGTGAGAAGCTAACTGTTATGTTTCCTGTAAGAAAACTTTTCTGTTTTACTAAGCATAAATTAGCATAAATAATTGAGACAAACATTCTTTATCGTACGTCACACGAGGCCAATTAAATGTAAACAATCATGTGCATAATATTAAAGACTAACGAGTGTAAGGCCGTGTGCACACCGCGTGCAAGCTTGTCGCCGACGACGACACATCGATCGCAGCGCGCGATCCCGCCACACATGGCGCCGCGTCCCATATCGCTACTGTCCGCCATTCTTTTGTTTTTGCCTCGCCTTCAAACAACACTTTATGTTGGTCTGCTCCGTAACTTTCAATTCCTTTTTTATTTTCTGATTCAGCGATACGAATGGATTAGTAATTGCTCAAAGCGATTTACATCTACAAACACGAATGGTTTAGTTAGTCAATAACATATTTTTATAGCCCTATTGATGTAATTTGATGCTATTAGCATTCTTCGTAATCAATTCATAATTTGATTTCTAGGCGAGATTGCGAAACTGAATTATTAATGATTTGGTATAAGATATAGGCATAAAATTATTCACGTTAAAGATATGGCAGTGACAGGGTATAATAAGTGTTGCGGTTGGATTATTGAGAGCGACCGCGAGGCGGTGGGCGCCCATTACGTTATCGAGAGCGATCAAGATCACATATAGCAGCGAGAGGGCGCGACCGCAGGCCTATCTCTCCGGCGGCGCATTCACTAAATTCCCCAGCACATTTTTCTCGGGCCCCATTGTCCGCAGCTCCATTTACAACGTCTACACGCCGCGCCAGTTCCTTTTACGCTTTTATTTACGCTCCTTTTATTATTTTTAAAGTCCGTTTGTTCCTCGCGCCGGCTCCGCGCGGAGGTTATTTATTTTTTGCCTTCGTCGTCGGCCTCCCGGCGACCGTGTGTTGTTGTGTCCCTCTCTTTATTTTTATTTTCGTGCTTCTTATTATGGAGTAGGTTTTTTTCTTTATTATTACGTGCTTGCGTGTTCTTGTTGCTTTTATTTCTGTGTTAAGAGGCGAGTGGTCGCTCATGTCTTTTTTCCATTAATCGAGACTCACACCGAATTATGGTCATTAAAGGATAATTTGTATTATGGTAATTTGGGATGCGTATAATTTTTGTTTCGTGATAGGAATGTTTTTGTGTTCGAACTGTTCGAGGAACGTGATTGATGAGTTACGGTGGATGCTCTTTTTAGAGTTGCGTGTAGAGTTAAACGTTGCCATTAGCTTAAAGTGAGTTCCTGAGAAAATGTGGATTTCCTCCTCGTTCTTTTATTTACACAGCCCCTCTGTTTTCAGGGTCCCCCACAGCCCGGTCAACCAATTAAATTCACAGTCGGGGAATCCTGTGATCGGATCAAAGAAGAATTCAATTTCCTGCAAGCTCAATATCACAAGTGAGTTATATGATCGTAATTTATATTCTTAAGTCAAAATATAATTGAAAGGTTACAACTTGTAGGATTTGGGAGTTGTTTGTTCACAAAAAATGAGCCGAACAAAAGGCTGACGTTTTTGTGTATCGAGTTTCTTGTGATGATTAATGAGTTGACCAAGGAATGGAGTTTTGATAATAATTAACAGTTTAATAGCTAATCCCCTGGGTATTTTATAATTTATTTATCCGGTTAACTTTATCCAACATATCATAAATTACGAACATCAAAACACATGCTTTGACACGAAACACATGTAGGTAGTAACGTCTGTCAAACACAAAATCACAGCTTGAGATCTTTATAATGTTTGTTTTGAAATTTCGGATTCAACCCTCACAGATTGTGCACCCTTACACTTCTTGATGTTTAAAAGACCCTCCACGGGTGCATTTCAAATAATTAAATGTAGATTGTTTGCAACAGTCTGCAGTCAGCTGAATTGTAGTCGTAATTATTTTTTCTAATTTGTTTCTAATACTTTATTGTCATTATCTTTGTTAATAAGGGTATATTACACCAATATGAAATTATTGCCATTTACCGTTGGCTTTTATACCAAGTTGATTTTATATCTTCATAATATTTTAGATTACTTTTACATTTCATTTCTTATATTTCCAATCATTTGCTTTACAATTGTTATTGGACGAAGGTAATTGGATTCTACTGAATGGATGATAAAAAACGTAAAACAGAAAAATGCAATCAAATAACCAAATGAGAACAAGTATTTACAATTGAATCAATTTATCTAACTGCAGACTGTTGCAAACAATCTACAGGTAGCTCAACTGATCCAATCAATACCAGTCGGAAGTGTGTATATAAAACACCGTTCCTTTGTTTGAACATTTTAAAAAGGTTTCCGTAGAAATGTAATACAGCAAGGTTTCAATAAAAGAATAGAAAAGGAAGACGATATTTGAATATCAGTAGGTTTATTTGTTGATAGGTACAATAAAACCTAAATGTAGTGAATAATCCGATATTTCATGTCACCAGCAATCACAGACCGTCCCTTTGAGAAATCAACCGTCCCTTTTGTGCCTTTTTGTGACCCCTCCATTGTTATCTGGTAGGAAAGGGGACAGACTATTTTATTTATTTATTTGTTCTCTTAAACGTAGATAGCTTGTGAGTGGTTTTTATGAACATTCGTGTAGAGATAAGATAAATGGATGGTAACAATTATTATTTTATTGACTTGGCATTGGGAAAAAAATAGTTGGGAACATTGAATGTATGGGGAGAATTGGAACACTTTAGACAGCGATTTAATGTTATGTTGCAAAAGACATGTTTTTTTGGTTTAGTCCGTTTTCGCAACTGTAGTTTCACAATTGACTGTGAAAAAAGAATTATTTTTTTAAAACTAAAAATTAATTCTTGCCATACCTGTGTGCAAGAGTTTTTCTTGCGACTCATTACCCGACAATTGTTTTTTTATTGTTATTTAGTTAATTACCATTATAAATTCTACATTTCGTTCGTGTAAATACAATTAGGTTTATCTTTACTCTGCACCTTGAACAATTAAGTTTAAGGATTCTGTAGTTCATTCAACAAGGCACTCTACAGGACTCTTATTATTTTAAATAAAATCATTTCATGTTGACAATTGAGTCTTATTAAATAAATAATCATTTCACTTCGAGATTTAAATACAACTATTTTAACCACAAACGAACAAGCCAAACATATTTTAACTTAACCATTAACAGAAACGATAAACTATAACCATAACAGGTCTGACCTACTGGCGATAACAGCTGTAAAACAGTACCTATGTTATAAAACCTTATCAATATTACAAGTGCTCCTTAAATACAACGAGTACTTGGCACATACTTAGCTTTACTTACATCATATATTACTTACTGAAGTGAAATAATGTCACAACGTTAGTCAGTAGAAACCTCTTTCGATCCTGTGAAAATGACGATTGACATAGCGTTAGTTGAAGAAATTCTCTTTTTGTTTCAGTTTGAAATTAGAATGCGAAAAACTTGCTAGTGAAAAAATTGAAATACAAAGGCATTATGTAATGGTGAGTATTTTAGTATTACCTAGTAATATATTCTTCATCGAACTGTCAACAATGCCAACAATTCTCATTAAACCTACATCAGTGTAACAACTCGACAAATATCAGGTGGCAACACGAAAACTAACAGTAGCAATGTATCGGTTAGATCAAGATAATAAGCACATGTAGAACATGTGTTTTGACGTGGAAATCAATAATACTTCCACCGCCCGCATAGTCATTATAATTTCATTAGATCGGCCCATCGCTGAGGCCACTTATTAAAGTCAATTGTGCATATGACTGTATTGTTTACGCTGAGTAATGTGCGTGCGGGGAAGTTGCCTGCTACAAGTCCAGCATTAATTCGGATCAATCAATCGCTACTCGCATGTTATGTACACAAGCCAGCCGAACACCGATCAAAACAACGTGTTCTCCGTCAAAAACATGCGTGGGGTAAACGTATTATTGTCGAGCGCTTGCTGGCAATACATTTCGCAAACAGATATTTTGGCATGCTTTAATCCCCGCATGTTCGCTCCATTCAAATATGAATCACGATTAAGTGTTGCCAAATCGCTCGCAATTTATTTTAATACGCTCGGGGGGGAATTTTCGCGAGAATTTTTATGTGTCGGAAACACTTCTGGCCCGAGTCCAAACAGTTCTGGTGCGGATGTTTAGTCACTCGACTACTATAATTTGAGGAAGCTAATCTGTGCCAAAAGCTTTCCGTGTCACGGCGCACTCCAACCCAACGTTACCATTTTAACGCATCAATTTATTGCTAATCGATTCTGCTAAAGCTGCTTTTTATGTTTCAGTATTATGAAATGTCGTATGGACTCAACGTGGAAATGCACAAACAGGTATGTACACTCCATTGTTATCTAAATCGCACACATTATAAACACCATCGCATAGTAAACAGTATTTTCCGACAATGTTTCCGCATTCCGATGAAAGGTCGTTATAAAAAGAGTGATGTGAACTTAGATGAAAGGGAAAAATGTCTATATTTCAGTGGGTCGCCAGGGGTGAATTGGCGCACGGGGAAATGCTGTAAAAGTATAAAAACGTGTTATTGCGCCGCGCGCCTGTTTGTTTGATAAACGTTGTTTGACGGCCAGGGGGCGTTGTTTAGGGGCGTGGGGGGACAGCCATCAACCGCGCTTCGGTCAAACCGCTTTGTTGACATTTCGGTTTTTAATTTCCGTGAATTTTGCACAGTGTAATTTGTTTTGCGTTTCACAATTTACACTCTAATTTGCCGACACATTTATCTGTTATTTTGTATGTTGAGTAGGTGCACTAAATGTGGTTGGCGTTATGTTAATGTTATATTTTCGATAGGTATAACTTCAAAATATGTTTTGCAGAGGGAGCGAACCTCCCCTACATGTGCAACATTAAGCGGAGAAAATGTACTATGAATTTGACGCTTGTAGAAATCACAAGTAGGGGGTCTTTTTGTAGGGCTGTCTCTTTTATTATGCTTTCAAAATAATTACATACTGTTTTTATTTGGAATAAAAATAGTTACAATCACTGTTTATAATTTTTACGAAATTACTCGTATAATCCATTAGTTAAGTAATTGGGCGATCATGTATATTAAGTGAAAATTTGTATTTTACGGTGCTGCCGCCATGAAGTACTAATCCTTAAAGCTAAAATAAAATGTTTTTTTACTGCCAAAATGCCGACTTTGAAACGTATAAAAAATACGACACCTAAATAAGTCACATTAGCAGTAACATTATGATTATTATACCCAATAAAGACTGTTTTACCAAAAATGCTACCCATAATAGAATAGAATTTCGCAGTTCACCGATTTACTTTGTACCAGTAAACTTTTCGCTCAGCTGACCTCGCAAATAAACAGTATCATCGGCTAAATCCCGATTAGTGTAGTCGACAGCCCTGACCGTCACAATAGCTACCGTAACAAATAGTACCTATTATTATATCCAACTGGGCTACACCCCTCGGGGTGCACACTGTGATCCGAGCCCCGGGGGGTTCTCAGTAATCTGTAGATTTTACGCTCACTGCCCCTTTGCACAAGCTTTTTAATAATAGGGCTATACTTTAACACGTTTTCAAAATCAATTTAGGAATGGAAATCACGGTGTTATTGTTTTGAAGGGACCGTTATGATGTTTGGAAATAATGAATCGCGACCTGCGACGTAGGGATTAGAGAAGAGAAGTTCGTTTAATCTTTTTTATTATGTCGCAGTAAAAACAGGAGCTGTTTTTATACTTTTTAATCGTGCTAATGAAGCAAAAAGAGTTATTTAAAACATCCGATAAATGTAATACTCACGTTGATATACAGTCACGCGAGCACCGGTAAAGGCCATTTTTATGAATATTTACATACTTTAATTGAATATTGACCAATATCAGCATCAACTTGCATTTTATTATACCATGATTGCGAGCAATATTTATTAAGGCCGGATCGGACGGCCGTAAAATGTAAATGACAAAAAAGAAACAAAAAGGCGATTGCATTGATTGCAACCTTTTTTTATGTTTCTGTACGACCAAATTAAGGACAATGCGTTATTTGAAATCCGAAGACCGCAGAATATGTTAAGGCAACGGCTTTGCTCGCAATATTTGTTTAGGGTCGGGGAAACTAGCAACAAGGGGTGATTACGAAGGGAAGGTTATTGTTTGCCACTGCGACCGACAGATGGCCGACTCGACTCAATGGTTGAATGCGCTATTTAGCGTACACTGCCGCGCTTCATTGTAATGGATTATTACATTAGCACTTAACACGCTCAGTCGAGCGAGAACCAGAAATATACCCTTCAGACTTTGTAAAGCTTTTATAGCAAGAGAACGTAATATTATAACAATGGTTTTATCTTTTTGCCTACTTGCTTATTTTTCTTCGCAGTAAAAAGACATTCAATTAGTTTGTGTTGTGGAAAGATGGCTGTTGAAGACAGTTAGAAGCGAACAGTAGAGTCATAGAAATAAATTGATGCACACAGAAGCTCAGATTGTAGAGGTTTATTGTATGAGTGTATAGATTTAGAATGAGTGGAGTGGACGTTCTGAATGGTCGGTTGTTCGTCTCGGCCACGCCGTCGTGACTTCGTCTAGTTGCCGTGACCGCGACTAACGCGCGTTTTCCGCTCTTTCTGACGACGACTAATTGCTTAGATTTTCTTTTGTTAGTCGCGGGGCCAAACCGTATTGCGACCATGTCGAATTACACCTACTTACGCCGTGAATTGATTGTTTCGTCTTTGTGCCTGCATCGACACGGAGACTTATTGTTCTACACCTGGAGTTATTCATATTTTTCATATTATTCACGACAAAACTGACTTTCACGCTGACGATCACCGACGATTTCCTTATTTAGAAACGATAACATATCCTTGACGGACCGGAATATAATACTCGATGTAATATGATACTTGATTCGACAACGTGTCAGATAAAATTGGAGTGTAAACTCATAACGGTGAAATGATTTCATGAAGTGTCGCATGTCGAGAGGAGACAATAGGGTTGCTCTGAAAGGGTGCGGGCTCGGCGGGTGTCGATGGAATACTTTGTCGAGGTTTACGAGCAGCGACACCCCTGGGGAGTCCGCTCCACTGCACGCATTCGCCACCCTCCGCTGACGGTCGCTTGTTATGAAATATCAATAGCGGGAACTCTCGCCCTGCTATATCTGTTAGATGTGTGCCAGTCGTTGTTCCTACTTTTTACACCTTGCTGCATATTGAAATTCCGTTTTTATCGCGATCGTGTTAAACACGCGAGTGAGTTCTAATAATAGATGCTCGTGGAACCTATTAGCATTTTTACGGTGATGCTCATTAGCAAGTCCTTGTTAATTATAATAATTTCAATCTACTGTTTAATTAATTTAGAGAGATGGATCGCGTAGGTAATAACTTTCATGAATATTAACAATGA
The DNA here is from genome assembly GCA_963931895.1 of Eupithecia pulchellata. Classification (NCBI taxonomy): domain Eukaryota; kingdom Metazoa; phylum Arthropoda; class Insecta; order Lepidoptera; family Geometridae; genus Eupithecia; species Eupithecia pulchellata. Next base: position 7,878,946 of record OZ007536.1, on the reverse strand, counting down.
TATTATGAAACTGTAATAGACTAAACTTATAGAATTCGTAGGATTAGGTTTGCATGTTGATCAGGTTGCCAAATAACCAAATCGGGTTAGGTTGCGTATTCGGAATCCTTAGGCATGTCGTGTCCGTTTAATTTAATAATCTCGGAGTTATTGCGATGCGGTGTCCCCCGCGTTTGATGTGCGCAAATTATTCATGCATAGCCTGAGGGTTCACTCCCTGTTCGCTAGGGTTGCCACATCGTGGCATCGACCTTTACAATATAATGTTTTTAACATGAAAATATTACTCTCCTTTAGCTTACCATAAGGCACGCTGTATTTGGATTATTAGCCGTATTTATATTAATAATAATTTTTAGTTGTATTCCGTTTGCCAAGTTTCCACAACTTTGCCACTTGTTTGCCTGTACAAAAAAAGCTTTCCTTTAATTAAACATGAAAACCGATGCAGTACCCAGTTAGGCCTAGATTAGTTAAGTAAGTAAAGTTATGTTTTGTCAGACATTCAAAAATACACCTTAAACTAAAAAACTGACATAATCGGACCAGTCAGCAGTGTTATGGTAAAACAGATCATGCCATAGCGCTGGTTTTCCGTTGAAGCTTTAGCTTTCCTTGCTATAATTGAACATGAATGACGATGTAGTAGGCATGTAGTAGGGTGAAGTAAGGCCTAGAGCAGCTAGACTATTAGACTACATTTAAAGTGATAACGAATGTGAGTAAGACAAACCTCTCAAATTTCATATAAAAAAATATAATGTATATTGAAATTGTTTTTGTAATTAACAAAAAATAAAAAGTCAAACTAACTTAATTAACCTTTGGCAAGCAGCCCCGAAGTACAGTTAATTAAGTAATATTAATTCTTTTCTCAAAACAAAATTGTACAATTACAAGTTGCTCAACTCTTGAGCGACTTTCAACAACTTTGGAAACGTAACAAAGATGGGCATCGAAACCTTATAAAAGTAAGTTTCTTTGCTTTTCCTGCTTTCCTTAAGTTGATTACACCCCTACTAAGGGCGCGTACACACCCTCATTGATAAAATGCACGACCTGCACGTGCCTTATCCGCTTACCTACTATTTATAAAGCGAGGGGATGACGACGCCTCCAATTTCCCATTATACTGTTTGTTTTGAGCTCTTATATCGAACGTACCGACATGATGTTACATCATTGTAGCCGTTTTTTTGTTGCGAGACTTAGCTTAAGGTTTGATTACTCTTCTCTGCATTTGGACTAAATTTTGGTTCACAACGCGTTGCGTATATTAGCATACTCATCCTAATTCCGTCCAGAAGCAACCCAGAATCTTCCTGGGGTTTTCACAGGCTTCGCGGAGTGAACTCTGCAAGTTGAGGATTTCTGTTTTTTGTATTGTTACGCAACTTCTGCCTGGAATAGTCTGGAATGCGAGGGCAGCTGATTCGTCACTGCATTCCAGGTTACGCTGATTAGTCACTGAGGCATCTTCAGCAGAGAGGGCTGTATGTCGCTCAGAAGGTCAATAGGTGTTTGTTCAGTGGGCAATGTCCAGTACCCACCAGGTTAAGTAGGTCCAGTCGCTTAGGTTCAGTAGCGGTAATTAACTGGTCTTGTTATAAATTACAGCAGCAGACGACGATATCTTAATTACTTTTATCGTAACTGCGTTTCAAAATTCTATCAGAATTAATCCACTTATCGATAGTTACAAAGATTATCGCATTACATCGCTGGATTTCGGACGGGCGAAATAAAGCGTGTAGCGTGCCTTATCAAATTATCTGAGAGAAGTGTTCAGTTCCCTACGTGCTGTCGTTAGGGTACGGATAATGGCGTCAGTATCTCGCATCTACAAGCGTACACTGTTTAGAATTGTCAAAACGCGCAACAGCTCACAATGACTGAGTCTTAACCCCTCACTTTTAAACAGAAATTATCTCTCCATCTAGTGGTGGGTCGGAGGGCCCTAGCGGCAGATGGCGCTTGCAATAAAACCACTAAACGCGATATCGCCGCTCTGCCCCTACGCTCCGTTCGCTTTATTATTTGATCGGGGAGCCAAATTAAAGGATTTCCCTTAACCCCTCGCTTGCGACCCTCGCCGCCAACAATCACCTCTGTATTAAGTCTAATTGTGTTTTCAGATTCTGCCCCTATAATACCGGGGACGATATGCTGCATGTGAAAAAATAGGGCGGATTCCCCTCGCTTATTAAATACGTTTTTGTCGTTTCACAAATTTTATTTATAAATTGTAATTTATTGTAATCAGCGTTCGTGCGTATTGAGTCTATCTGTGTAATGAAACCGTGAACGGCGAAGTCGTGACTAATAAACTTAGTTTTATGGCGGGCCTAAACCACGCGAGGCGTACAACCGGCGTAACAATAATGTGTGTAAGTGCTCGGTCGACGCTCCAAGCGCTCGCTATCTCCCCGACACACACATTAATCCCAATATCATGTTCATACCCGTGTTCTGATACATTATTCAAGGCGTTATAATTATGATACAAGCCCTGCCTCGCAAACTCTATCTAAAATTGATGTCGGTTAATTAACAGTATCAACACTGAAATCAGTAAACCGTTTAAAATAATTACTTTAGGTTTTTCAATTGAAAGAACGTTAATAGCGGTACCGTTAAAAGGCTTCCCTTCACATTTAACTTTAATCCACTACATTTTGTAAGTAGGTAGTTTATTTATCGCCCCCGCCTCGAGCACCGAGTGACGGCGTGAAACTAATTACATTGAATACGGCCCCAGTTCCACGGGTCGAGTTAATTGCACTGATTGAGACACGGATATTGATTTGGAAACAGTTTGCTTTAAAGCGAGGAGTGCGTCTGCCCCAGGAGTGTCGGAGCGGCGAGCGGGCGCGAGCCTCATGAATAATGGACGCCCTGTTCGCTCCTTGACTCTTCATTTAAAGCGGACCATTTCTATTCGACTCGTCAACTACACGCCTATGACTCACTCATTCCCCATTCAATGTAATAACCCGTAAAACTGCAGCCGGAGCGATGTAAGAATTTAAAGAAGCTACCTCGCTTGCATTTTAAACAATTGAAAGGACTTGGTACATACGTAGCGATATGCATAGATAGACTATCATTAAATCTCGCTTACATTATCATGAAAACGGTAACAGTTGTACGGTGGGTCGCCGCGTCGTCTATTCAAATATAGTGGAACAATGCAAACAGGGGTGAAGGGGTTGGAACAAATACAGAGGGTGGCGAGCCCTCGGAGCTATTGACGACTGGATCCCGCTACAGTTGCTCGCCTACACTTGCTGGTTTTGTAGGCATCGAGTGCACTTTGCGAGTGTCGAGCACTGTTCAATAGGATTCGATGAGCGCGTGTGTGGAATAAAAATGTTAACTTTTAAGGACTTTACGTACCTGCGTAGGATTCTAAATGACTTTCGTTTCACCCCTGACGTTTTAGTGGTTATATTTGCTTGACAGCTTCTGATAAATATTTGTTTATTTAGAACTATTGCTGTTACCAGAACATGCGTTTTATAGCTTTCATCAATCAAATAAAGAGACGGGAAGATCGTATCTGCGTGTCAAATTGAATAGTAGTATAAAATGATTCTAGATTTTATGAAAGAAACGAATTCATTTAACAAAAAACTCATAATATTTCCGCTGGAGTCAGTAACGGAATTGAAAATGATATAACACGTTCTAGCAAAAAACATATATTGCCTAGATTTCTATCAGAAAAAGTTAATAGCTTATCCTAATATATACGCAGACTATAAATGATTGCTGATTTTATAATAGTAATAATACAAATGAGACATTAGTGGATAGTGGGCAATCCTGTGAATTAGAAGCTGATTATAAATTGCATGTTTAGCATAATGATAGAATTCGCTGATGATATCAACCGTTATATAACATAATGATATTCTAGCTGAATTGATATTTCTATTGAATAGTATTATCGGCATTCGCAGGATTAATGTGTATAATATCAAACTATCAGACAAATTGACATTTGTCATGGGTTATTTAAAAGCCATGGTTGTATAATAGTAACATAATTCTTTTCGCTAATCTTTCTTCTTTTAGATTTGTAAAAGACGGTAGAAATCTAGCATAGAGTTTTGAATGGAATAATACATTTATTTTCTCTATGAAAAAATTACAAGTTTTGACTTATCTTAATTTATATCTATGTTGTTATCTTGTTTTGCAAGAGACTGGTTCCCGTCAGAGGTTAGTACGGGTCACCAGGGTCTTAGTCCTTAGGATAGGGGATATATTAAAATAAATAAATAAATATTGCTGGACAATCCACACAGCATCATCTAGCCCCAAGCTAAGCAGAGCTTGTGTTATGGGTACTAGATGACTGATATACATAATACAATATTATTAAATAGATAGATATTTTTTATTATACATAGAACACAACCAGAACCCCTGTACAAATATTTGCAGATCGTACAAATATTTGTCCAGAGGCGGGAATCGAACCCGCAACCTCCTGCATCGATTAAAAAGAAGACGGATTTTTTTATGATAATTTTGTTGAACTTTAGCGTTAATTTACATAAACCTGGATTTAATGGCGGTAATTACCGCAGCGGCTTAGTTAAAATATCAGTAAATTAGTAATTGCATATATTTTCTATCTGAGATGTAATTTCTTGAATATTATAATTCGTTGCAAACATGTTAGAATAACTTAATAGATAACATCTTATACATTATAATTAGTTGTTGTTCTGTGTACCTATAAACTAATAGGGTAAACCTTAATTAATAAAGAAATTTTCAATTATATAACTTAATTAGAGCTAGTATTTACAGTTAAAACAATTGAGCTAACTGCAGACTGTTGCAAACAAACTACAGGTAGCTCAACTGATCCATCAATATCCTGTGTGTACCCAAGATGCTGACTGCATGGCCTCGCTGTATGGCAGGCAATACTAAAGTAAAATAAATAATAATATTAATTTTGAAGTAAAAAAGTTCCTTTCAAAAATTTGTCTATGCATGAATTTGAGAAAAAAAGTAAACAAATGCGAGGAATGAAACGTTGAAATGAGGTAGAGGAAAATATTATTTTTTATTTATTTTTATTTTATTTTCGAATTTTAGGAAAACTTACAGCTAGTCAATTACAAATAGAGATATTATCTAAATACCTACATGAAAGTACATGTACGTTGCTGAAGGTTATTTACAAGTTTCCACTGTTAGCAGAATAATATTAGTTATAGATATTCAATGGACGACTAACATAAGAAAAAAAAAGAAAATGTTTAATAAAATAAAAATAAACAAAAAAAAATTTTTAATAAAATAATTTTTTAATATTTTTTTCATTTATTTCAGACAACCTAAGTCACGTACAAGATGTAAAATACTTAAAAACTACGGCCCATATCCTACAAAATTATTTACCGCTGTCTATGAATGCATTCATTTACAAAACTACGCAAAGATTTTTAATAGCGTTTTCTAAAAGTCAATTTGTTTTATACTATGTGTAGTGTTTTATATATATATTGTATATTTTACTATGCAATACAGAATAAAGAACATACTTGCCACTAGAACTCGATACGAAGGTAGTTACGTACGGTACGCTCTTGTACGAAGTTTTCGTATCGTCCAGCCAAATTGAAATGCAGGGTCCACAAAACTTTGTAAGCGCATTTGTTATAATTCAGGTCAGGTTTCGGTGTGCGATATTAATGTCGACTTCCTTTGTATTCGGTCTCACGTGTATCCGGTCCAGATTCGAATCAGCAAAGAGATACTAGAATTATTTATAACTAGCCAGAGCCTCTGGCTTCGTATGAATTTTGTAGGTGTACCGAGAACTGGCTAGAACTATGTGTCGTGTATTACATATACCTACATGTGGAATAGATATGGAAATAGGAGTTCGTTTACTTCGTGTACTTATACTTCAGCTAAATTCAAATTGAAATATTTGAAAACAATCCATAACATTTAACTCTCAAATTAACTTATTAGGCGTCGAACTTAACTTCGCTGCTTTGCCACATAGCGAGGCATTGCAGACTAGTATTGATATGAATCAGTTGAGCTACCTGTAGTTTGTTGAACAGTCTACAGTTTGCTCAATTGTTTCAATTGTAAATATTTGTTCTTATTTTGTTTATTTAATTGTAATTTTGGTTGTTAATAAATCTTTACTGTTCATATTACCTATATATCCGAAAACGACAAGGAATATAAATTGCGTATATACACGGCAGATTTTTTTAAGCCATGGACGGTATTTGTACAAACTTCACGTCAAATTTGGCTAGTGTAGGTACTTATTAAAATTGATTGAAGGGAATGACAAAACGAAACAAACGAAGCTACATATTCAGCACTAGCTAAAAATACCAAAGAATATAACACCATGAAAATGATTCAGTGCCTACTTTCATCTCCTTAACGACCCTTTAAAAGTTAAGGGACCATAAACACTTTATATTCCAGTTATAAGTTAAAATTGGCTTGCCCTTAAACAGTTTAAGCGTTTCGTAAGACTTTATAAACAGTCAAATCGAAAACAAATACAGTTTCAGCATCGGCAATAATAATTAATATCAAAAACCCGTTCGTTAATTGGTCTCTAATTATAATAAAAGACGTAAATTCAACACTTTTAGTGAATTAAATAAGCGTGCACTAAATTATAGCGTGCATTCGAATGTTCGTCGTTTAGTACATGAACAGTACACACAGCTTATAGCTAGATAGATGATAGATAGATAGATAATTTATTTGGTTCACAAAACATAGGCAGCATACAAACTAACATACCATTAAAAATAAAACTAATACAATAACAAATAAACTTATACAAAAAAAACAAGGTAGGTAGGTGTTATTCTAAAAATAATTAAAAGAAACAAAATAAGCAATAAAACAAAAGCAAAAAATCAAAACAAAAACAAAAGGGAAGGTATGCCTAAATCAATACCTATTTAAAATTAACATAAAAAACCTTACTGGCTAGGTACCTACCTACCTACTTGTCGATATGTATGAAGATTAGTGCTGCCGAGGTGAGCCAAAATGGATCAGTCTCAGCTTTATGCTGTTTTGCAGAGGGGTACAAAACAGCGCTGGTTTTCAGACTGAACCAGTCTTGGTGACACGGAGCAAAGACGAGCATTCCGCTTTACAACTAAGTAGAATGCATGAAGTTAAAAAAGAAAAGGTTCAGTGGTATTGATATGTCAATGTCAACAATTTATGTCAATGTAGAATTATTTAGGTTATTTGCACGTTTTATGAGTTTGGGACATGTGACTCGACGTGACACGTCACGTCACTTTATTTTTGTTCATTTTTGGAAATTTTACAATTTTTTTGTATTCGTAGTGGTTTTTTACAACGTGGTTCAAAGGGAAAAATGTGCAAAGTGTACCGTATCAAAAATAAACACCTGAAAACACAAAAGAATACTGATACAATTGGTAAGTAGCAGTGAAGAGATTGGGCTATCAGGAAATTTGCCTCTTCAGTAGTTCTTTTTTAAATTGTGTTCTAAATGATGCAACTGTTTTTAGCTCTTGCCTGCAAGCAATCGCTTTTAGTGCGAATGAAACGCAACATGCCAATTGATTGTATTAATATACATCAGTCGATGTGTGTCAAGCATGAAGTAGTTTAAATTATACAAATTAAAAAATTCTATATTAATTTTGTATTAATGGTAGGGGCTCCAAACTTCCCGCCCGACACAAGCAAATTTTGCTTAAGGGCGACTCCAAAACCTGTATGTATAGTTTATCTTTATTTTCAGTAAATGTAATAATAAACATTTATCCCTATTATTATGTATTATTAGTGCTCTTAAATTCCCTATTTAACCTCTGCCAACTTATCTTCTTCTCCACCAAAGCTTTCGTATCTAAGTGGCGCTATATGTGTCAAACCAAAATAGCTTAGTCATGAAAATTCATTCAGCTTATTCTCAAGTACCAACAGCAACATAAATTTATAGGAAATAACATCATATTATAGCACTGAAAGTTTTATGATAATTTTCTTGAACTTTATCGTTAATTTACATAAGCCTGGATTTAATGGCGGCCATTACCGCAGCGACTTAGTTCAAATATCAGCCAATTATTGATTGCATATATATTCTATGTGAGATCATGTAACTTCTCGAATATATAATTCGTTGTAAACATGTAAGAATAACTGTTAATTAGATACAATTTAAATCTGCTTTACCTACACAGATGGGCTGAGAGCCGTAGCTAGTAGCCGTATAGATCCCAATTACGAGGTTAGCTTGCAGGTTTCTGGTTAGGCGTAGCACACACAACATGCACTCAGGGTTGTCGCAACCAAGTTTCTGAATGTTACGGTTGCTTTAACTTAGCTAAGTTAACGTTTTGGATTTTGCTTCCAATGAATCTGGGCAATAACTCCCAAATGATAAATGCCATCTATAATAATAATAATGCTGGACAATCCACACAGCATCATCTAGCCCCAAGCTAAGCAGAGCTTGTGTTATGGGTACTAGATGACTGATATACAATATTATTAAATAGATAGATATTAAGTATAATAATACAATATTATTAAATTGATAGATATTTTTTATTATACATAGAAATCTATGGCGCTCATTAGCCTTTGTCCAGCTGTGGACTATTATGAGCTGATGATGATGAATGCTTCTGTAATTTTGTAATATTCTTAAAGTAATATGATTTGGGACAAAATCACTGCGAAGTATAAAATAAACTCGCTTCCCGGCTTATGTCCCTATGTACTCGTATGCTTAGATCTCTAAAACTACGCAACGTATTTAGATGCAGTTTTTTTAAATAGATAGTGATTCAAGAGGAAGGCTTATAATTTATGTATCAGCATAGCACCCGTGCGAAGCCGGAGCGGGTCGCTACTTATATCTTTGAGGATAAAATTATATAAAAAGCATAGATAATGTGGAAGCTAATTATAATCAATTTCTCAGAATACGTCTTTATCATTTCCTAAATATTGTTTTTATTATCATTGACCTACAGTTCATTCAGGAAAAAACATACACTTATCGCAATTTTCGTTATATTATATTCCGTATGTTAATTGCCATCAGAGTTCGTCATTATAAATCCGAAAAAGTTAGTTTTGATAAAGGATGCAAGTTTTTTACGTAGAGCGAAGAGTAATTTAACTGTAAATGAAACTGTACCTGAAGTAACTATAATATAATTTTCTGACTATGCCATATATTGTACCTCTAGGTATTATGTGTATCAATCATCTAGTAGGTACCCATAGCACAAGCTCTGCTTAGCTGATGCTGTGTTGATTGTTCAACATTATTTAGTACTACAAATAAAATATTTTGTTTTATAAATTATTTTTTCTATCAAACAAAGTTAATAATCGTGACACAAACTATCCAATTAAGATTTACCATGTCCTTTGTTCAACGTAATAATAAGATAAAATACGGCGGGTGGACGTAACGCCTTAAGGTAACCCTAAACAGTGTTCGTGCGATGCCGTACGTCGTTATTTCAACAAACACAGCAATATACTTCGCGGCACGCAACCTGGCATTCTCCTAATGACTAATAGGGGCGCAAACAAATCTATGGGCCCTATTTGCGTCGATACAAGCGGCTACCTTTATCTTTTAATCGTAGTGACATAATGATTCGGTTTGTGAGTTAATAAATTCAACACGTGTTATCGCTTAGATTGTTAACGGAACTTGAAAAGGTTGAGCAGAGGTCCATAAATGTCATTCTTTGATGTTTTAATTCTACAATATCCCTGATGAACATAGGCTATAGAATATTTACAAAAAAGCCAGAGATCCGTTTAAAATTCCAATAATATAACTCAACTTGTAAATTTTTAAAAAATCATTTTATTAAATACCCATGTGAAGCCGTGGAACCGCTTGTAATGTATAAATTTAGCCTTCATACATAAGGTCGTATTTGAGTTGTAAGAATATTATGGGAGAGGGTAGGTTAGGGACACACAGGGTGGAACGGCAGACCGCGCCGTGGTCGGGGGCTGCGGTCTGGTGGTGGCGCGACCACGGCGCTAACCGCACGCAGCCGTCTCGCTTACTAAAACACCACGCTCTTTTGTTTTCCGATCTATATGGAAAGGTTTTAATCTAGGGTAAAAAATGGCTGACCAGTAAAGACGTGTATTTTACAAAAACTAAAGGAAATAAGATAAACATAACACTAGGAGTATTTTAAATGAACAATGTAACTAAAAAAGTTTTAATCTATATTGGGGTTTTTGCGTAGTTATTGATTTATGGATTTATATTATACTGTTTATTCACAAACGAGAAGTTTTCTACAAAATGTAGAATAGAATATATTTATGACCTTACCTGTAAAGACGTGTAGTTTAAAAAACTAAAGAAAATAAGATAGACGTAAAATTAAACAATACGACTGTAAAGGCTTTCGCCTGTCAATTTTTAAAATATACAATGTAACAAAAATATATACAATAAAGATACTAAAGGACAGTTAAAATATCCAGATGTTCTTATTGCGATTAAAATATACAAAAGAATATTTGTATATTTCAGTAAGAAGGAGAATATTGCTCCTTCTTACTGCAATATACAAATATTCTCATTTGCGATGTAAAAGAAAATTTCTAAACAAAAAAAACTTAGTTTAGCTTCCAACCTAAGTAAAATAAGTAGCTTCCAATAGCAAAACGTCAGACATATCTTATTAAAACTCCATTTAACTCCATCGCAATAAATCTATACAGAATACCTATTAACGACTTCAAACTAGGAACTCATTCAACTACAAATCAAAACAAATCGCAAGCTATCTCATAAAACCAACCATAAATCCAAAGCATAAAGTTGTTCGGAGCTAAAAGGATTTCAACTGTGCGGTAATTTTAGTATGCAACGACAAAAGCGGGCTAGCAGTAAACCCCTTTATGGAGTGCCTCGATTGAAGATACTCATTCGGTTAGTTGTTTACCTTCATATAGCGGTGGGCGATGCTCGGGAAATGCCTTTTCAAGAATCAGAACCAGAAATATTTTTATTGTTAACTGTTGTACAGAAAATATCTTAGGTATAAGGTACAGTTTCAACAGCTTATCTTTGGCAGACTTACAATAATACAAAACATAACGATTTCTAGAATATAAATTGAGAGTATTCTTTCTTTTTTTTAAATATATTACAAGGATTCTATTCTATCTAATGAACGGATACGCTGACGTTTATACGATTTGATAAGCCGGAACGAATCGTTTTTTTGGGTTCAGTAAGCTGAATAATAAACTTTATCATGCTAGGTAAATTATGGACAGATTATAATGTATGTAATATATGTAGATTATGGAATAATAAACACACAATTTCATCTCATTTCATTTAGTAGGTATTGGCGTTCTCTTTGAACAATCATCTTTTCAATGGTACAGACAATGTATTAGTAGGATTGTTATTGCTTACACAGTTGGTGAACTTTTGTTTGTTATGGATACGTTTTTCTAAAACATACAGCAGGGGAAAAGAGTATCTATCGCATTTTACAACACCATTCTGTTCTTCCCTATTATCTTGATATCGTAGTTAGGTATTTTACTTTCCCATGCCGTTTTCCTTTTCAAAATCAGGGATTATAACAATTTATTAAATCTGTTCATAATCTTCAAATTTCTATTTAGGGAACGCGCTAGTTGTTATGGATACGGAACCCTCTTATTCAGGAAAATAAATTTTGCTCCTACCCACTTTTACTGTACCCATCCATTTGCGTTGTATTGTTATACATATTATCAACTGTCGCAAAAGGTATTGAAATGGCTATCTTTTGTAGTAAGAAATTAATACAAATAATTTACCAAAATATTTTGCAATGGGTTTAAAAGTTAATGGGTATTATCAAGCCAAAAAACTAGTGGTTCAGCCCGGCTTCGCACGGAACTTTATCTACAAAACTTACTAAAACTAAAAGTGGTACACTATTGAGTTTTTCATACAGATCACAAGAAAGTTACAAATCCGCCCAGAAGTTTCGGAACTATTTAATTCCAAACTAACCATCAAATCTTTCCTCATTAAAAGGTTAGTATAGATAGATACATCCCCTTAAACGTAGCAAAAATTTCCACATAATATTAGCATAGATAGATAAATCCCCTTAAACGTAGCTAAAATAAACAGAATCCCTACTCCGAACTGGCAACTAGCATTAGAGTGAAATTAAACTTATGAACTCGTTCAAAACTGGAGTGCAGTGGCGCATCTAACAAATTAAACAATATGCACGTCCTCTCAGGGCTGCCGTTCACGATGCTTTGCTACGGTGCATTTTACTAACAGCTGGTTTTCTGCGTAAATAGTTATAATAAATCGTATTACATTTTTTAAGTGCAGGCACACGTATAGTTAGAATCTTAGTTATTGGTTAAAGGAAATAAAGCACTTTGACTCGAGAGATAAAATAATCTAAAATTAGAATTTCAGTTCAGTTCATTTATTTTATCATTTGATAGAATTTACATGCTCTTAGATAAGTTACACTTATAATTTAAACTTATAAAACTATTTAGCAATACCTTAGCTTCAGTACCTACTTAATATCATCATCATCATCATCATCATCAGCCTATGTTAGTCCACTGTTGGACATAGGCCTCCCCTAATGAGCTTAATATAATCACAATATAATATCAATATAGCCAAAATTTGTCAATTGTATAGTAGCTCGTATTCTAAATAATTCTTTTGATAAACACAAAATTAAAATAACCTATTTAGCTTCAGATTTTGTTATAGATTAAATTGATAACACTATTGTGATAAGATAACATTTTATTGGGACCACACGAAGACTATATACATAAATATATATATATATATACATGAAGTACCTAAAAAAGCTGAGAACCGTGGTAGTACAAGAAGCGGTCTTCTTTGACTCGATGAAATGCCCGAAAGTTTTTCAAACAAAGATTTTCGGGAGAAACATTTTTATCACTAGTTCAAAATGTATTTTTGTCGAAAACGTACTCGTATTCCAACGTATGTTTTATGGAGTTGCCAAGCTGTCCATATCATTCCACAGCTACGCCGAGCACAATAAGCATCAGGCAAACAAGCTGAGCAAACACAGACTGAGTAAACTTGCAAACCACCCCCTACCCGCCGCGCCTACAGCCATCCAATATTTGACTCAGCCTTTATAAAGTTTCCCATTACAAATAATAAGAAAATTCCTTCTTTTTTGCTCGTGATTCGGATTCTTTGATCTGAAAGGTTGATAAGCAATTATTACATTTCTTTCAAAAACAAATAAACAAAGCATTGAGCGTGGGATTACCTATACCCTATAGGTAAACAATGTTGGTATGTACAACCTTCGAGACCAGATACAATCCCATGCATTTCCGTTACCTATACGTATTGCTTTATAATCACAACAATGGAAACTATTCTATTGTAGAATTATCTTTGATCAGAAATCCGATCCGCTTGTCGTTTACCAATCTTCGTATTTATAGGGGTAGCTAAGAATTTACTCTGCCGGCAGTCAGCACTGCAACGAGATAGCAAACAGTACAACGCAAACGGTCTCTGTAAATAAACGCTGCGCTGCTTCTATCTCGGAAACGGTCGGCTGCATGCCTCGTGCATGACATACGATCGTATAACAATAATCTGAGAAGTGAGCGAATACTTCTACGACTGAATTGAATCTATCTATCATCATCATCAGCCCATTTTAGTCGACTGCTGGACATAGCCTCCCTTAATGAGCGCTATAGCGGCTTGTCTTCAGGTTGTCACATCCAGCATCTGCCTGCAGTCTGTCTATACTAATATTATAAAGAGGTAAGATTTGATTGTACATAATGTAGGTTTAGATTGAAGAGGCGCTCCGAAACTAATAGACGGATTGGAAAAAAAATATCATTAGAATCCTACATTATTCCTGATGAACATAGACCTATAGAATACATATTTCCAAAAAGTTACGGAATCCAATGAAAAATTCAATAATGTTAACCACCGTACGTAAATGTGTGTGTGTAAAAAATTATAAATTTTAATAAAAATCCGTGCAAAGCCGGACTGTCTGCTAGTCTACAATAATCTTGACTCTGATTCGCTTCGCATTACTTCAAATAATACTTCATCAGAATTATTATTAGTAGCACAATTCGACAAGGTTGTTTTTATTATCTGCTGAGATCATCTCGAAATATAAATCATTTTCGTCGAGGGCGATTAACCCGATGAGGATGACTGATAACTGCCTACTGATAAGAATCGTTATCAGAACATGGTTTTACCTAATCCCTTTATCATCAACTTTACTGATCATACAAAAATAATACAGGTATATTTGTTATCGCGAACTCACGGACGCTATCAGTCCAATCAATTTTAGTACAAAATCCGCGATAACTCAAAACCTAACGCTATCAAGTCTAAATAAAAGCAAGAAGGATATAAAAATCATACAGATAAAACACGGCTGATAACGGGATTGGATATTTGCTTTGAAAGTTACCAAATGTTATTTCGAACATGATAGCCGACGATGTATCCGCTACCATGCATCGAAAATAAACTGCGTTTGACTGAAAGTTATTAGAATTCAGCTGCATATCGAACAATTCGCATCTCGCCTCGTGTCGACTGCCAACGCCGGGAAGGCTTCGCTGCATTGCATAAATTAGTAAAGTATTAACTCCGCTAATTGGCGCGCTATAACACCACCAAATAGACTTGTATTTGTACTGTAACCGATCCATTGTGTGGTAAGGCGCGGCATCTACCGGAAATGCTAAGTCATTACTGCCTCGTAACGCTCGACAAAAAGCAGCGCGCACTCTAACATGATTGATTCGTCCAGACAAATGTACAAATTGGTCTATTCATGTAGTTGAGGAACTTGTTTGTTTCTTTATTATCACGTAAGCACTGCGGTTTCTCGCGGATACTCTGTGGCCTGTGTTTGCTCAGTGCTTTTACTCCGACGATTACATTAGCAAACATAAAAGCTTGCTTACATTAATAAATACGACCGTTATTTTAGGAGTGCGTTAGAGTAATCTACACGTTTATAAGCGCTCTTGTAAAAAGTGCCGAGTCAAAAAGGCTTCACGCTTTACTGAGAGGTAAGATACACAAAGAGCAATAAACGTTTGGCGTGGACCTAAACAAACAGGGGTAGCTAGGAAGCTGGCTTTGTTTGGCGAGAAACATGCGAGTCAACAGTGCCTCCACTCGACGGGTCGCCCACCCTTGTTTCGGAGGCGAAGTGCCCTGTGTCGCCCTCGAGGGTGTCCACGCTAATCTATCAATCTGACGCACCTTTAACCCTTACATATTTCCTTTAAACGGACCGACACTTAATGAGCTAAAATAATCGGAAAGGGACCAAATAATATTATGTTATAATATAATCCATGTATGGAAATGAAGAACCATACAAAAACAATAACAATGCTGCGAATTGTGCAGAACTATTAATTTGTTTCATTAAAGTTTAATATTTAATTACTTTGCAATTAACTAATAGATATGGATCAGTTGAGCTACCTGTAGCTACTGCAGTTACCGCAATTGTTTCAATTGTAAATACTAGTTAGATAGGTACATTATACAACTAGTATTTACACTAGGTAGTAATTTTTTTTGTTGGGTACTTATAACCATTGTCACAATGAAAATAACAATTAAATAACCAAATTAAAACAAGTATTTATAATTGAAACAATTGAGCTAACTGCAGACAGTTGCTAACAAACTACATCTTAAAACCAAAAATGTTCTAAATTGGTTTTGTTATGCAATTGTATTTTTTTTGTTTAAAAAGGTTTATTATTAACTAATACATAACTCTATTAGTCCACAAATACGCGCATTATGAAACAAACTAAATAATAAAGTACCTACTAATAAGTACCTACTAGTAATGAGTCAACAAAAACCTATGTGATTAAGCTCCGATACGCAACGAGGTTTAAATTGACAGGTGGCGGTCGTTCGAGCGTGACTTGTTCTCGATCGCGCAATTAAAATCTGATTACGAGGTGACACCGGCGCGCTACCCGCACTACTCGGTATCGATAACGACCTACCCGCACTATACAACCCACTCGACAACTCTCCACTCAACTTGTTCTTGCCAAGTAATTATATCCATTTGTTTTATAATGAATATTAATGACCCCCGTCCAATTCCAGCGATTCTGTTTATAATAAGTATCGACGCTCGAGCAGCAATTATTTTAAGTAAACTCAATTATTGTCGTTCGCAGGCCCTCCACTTAACTTACGCGGATAATTATCCTCGAAAATATTTCTCTGGCAGCCTTGTCCCATTTAGAACGTACTTGTGTTCTTGAACAAACATCAAAGAGCTCGCAATGGTAGGTAGCAATTAGAAAGCTAACGAGAAGCGCGGCAGGCGACAGCACTCTGTATTTTGCATTATCGATGTCCCGGCCACTAATGTTCCGCAGCCTATGTTTAAACAATTATTGCCTCACGAACGCGATACGAATCGATGATAATGTTGGCCTCTGTCTGCTGCAATAATAGCCCATTTATCGACTCCGCTGCCATTTCGCTGGAGGAATTATTTATTGCCTCGCCATAAGAGCGACGTCTCGCTTTCAATACAATAGCGAGCCTTTTCGAGTGGCAACTGTTTGGTTTAATAAAGAAGGAAACTCCGCGGCTTCGCAGATAAGCATAACGCGGCGTGCATAAATAATTCATAAAGAGTTGGAAGTCATTAACGGAGGCCGAGAGCGCGGCGGAAGCGCGGCCTTTCTTTTGCGAAATTCAATCGCAAGTGAAAGCGGTAAAGTTTTGCGACCTCAGCTCATTAAGTCGCGGGATAAGTTTAAAGTCAATTGGCGGGATCCTTTCCGGAACTTTAAAACGCATTATTCTCGACATAATAGGAGTATGTCATCGTGATATCGTCTGTTCACGGTGGGGTTGTTAGTATTCCGCGCTCGCTAATGTCGTTACTGTGTACGCGACCGCAAGCGTGAGCATTCTCCGTGAGAGACAATAAATTGCGGGTTGGGGCCACAACCGCGATCCGCATTTAGGTCACCACCGCACCGCACCGTGGCGGATGCATTCTCCTCTAAAGCCGGTTGCGACGGGTTGCTGCTTTTTATCTGCATCTTTCACAGTACTTTCTAGGAACTTTGAGTTCTAGCAACCGGCTTTTTAAACAAATGTGGTAAGCAACCGCCCCTGCATTCGACGCCCGCGTACGCTGCACTGCACTCGTCAAGAAGAAGCATCTCCGCCACCCTTCGTGCCTCTTCCATCTCACTTAAAACTGTAATTTACCATTACACGAAATTGCGAAAGCTTTTAAAATTATGACTCGTTGTTTCGCGCACGTTTTAAATCTCTACTTATTTTAACGTTTTGTTTATGTTCGTTTTGCGAGTTGATAATGTGTTGGTGGTGGGTTTAGTTTTGCAGCAAATTAACATTGGTATAATAAACGACATAATGTAGAACGCAAAATGCTAGTCCGCCCGTTCTTAAGACTCTTAAACGAGTTAGAAATAAAGTTTTTTTTTTTTTTTTTTTTATGTTATACTGATTCTATTTTTCGGTCTTTTTCATTGTATAAAACCTAAAAATATTAATCAAGAGTACATGGGCTGTGAAGTAGTTATGTGATGAAAACAATGTGACAATAAAGCAGCAGAACAAATACAGCGTCATGGCAGAAGCAACCTCAGATTAAAAGTTCCAACGACTAAACCACGTGAAAATCGCGCAAAAAGAGGAGTCACCCGCGGCATTAGCGGATGAGTGTTGGAGCCATTAGTGCACCCCCCCCCCCCCCCACCCCCCACCCGCCTCAGGCGCTCACCCCGAAAGCAACGCTCCTCTTTTATTTCTCGCGCGGGATGAACTCCTTAATGACAAACCGTACTATATCTTTTGTGGAGAACTCGAAAAAGTACGTATTTTGCGGCTCTTTTGTGTGCTCGCTTTTTATTCCGTCCTGTTCGCTAGATGCAGATGGAAGCGGGGATTGTTGGACTGGCAATAAGAAAAACTGCTTTATCCGAAACCCTGATTGGAATACGGTTCGGTGAATTCGAACGATTCAATGAACCAAAGAGAAAATATAAAACATTTCTACTTCAATTTAAGACTTTTGTTTCGACTCTACAATTCTGTATGGTTTCAACTTTTGCTCTACTTATTACCTAAAAGAGTAAATAAAAGATGTTGACTTTGTTTATATGTTCAGTTCACTTCACAACGGAATTGTATGAATTCTACCGATGTACTTTGATGTCGCTGTTATATCAATTGTATGGATGAGAAATATTCCCATAGTTTAAAAAATATTATAGACCGCTTTACACGAGTATTCTTATCTCTATTCTTCGATAGAATCTAATGGTGAAAGAATTTTTCAAATCGTTCCATTAATTTCGAAGCCTATTCAATTCAGACATTCAAATCTTTCCTCTTTATAATATTAGTATGGATAATAATAAATAATAGTATTCTCTACCACATAGTTTGCCTAAATTGAAACAGTGGAAGTAGCCCCACCATTACCGCTCTAATTTGAATTAACAAATCCCGACGCAAGTTTTTAAAATAATTTATGTAGGTAAATGACTGGAACATGGTCCTTCTTTAGAAATTACAACTAAATTTTACGACTACTTAAATAAAACATCGCGAACAGCGCGTTGGTCCTTATGAATATTAAACATATTTTGTCGAACGTTTTAAATTTTAAATGACTAAATTTAACAAGCATCATTGCATAATTTCGTACACTTGTTTGGTTTAATGGGGTTGTGTGAATTAAAATCTTTTGACATATGACTGATCAATCTTCCCTAATATTATGAAGAGGAAGATTTATGTTTGTGTGTAATGAATTAACTTCAAAACTACTGTGAGAGCTACATTCACCTTGAGTAACATAGGCTATATTTAGTGCTAGAAAAGATTAAGGATCAATACTAAAACTTTAGAAACGTCGCTAGTCTTTAATAATAACATTATAATAATACTCCGATTTTGTAAGTTTTTTAGTTTAATGTATTTCATGTGTTTTCTGAAAAAATTAAATTTATTTGAATTTAAATAAATGTAGTGTGCCTTATTTACTTCTCTCAGAATATCTCTCTTATGAATTAATTATAATTAACCTCAAAAGTCATCCGACTTTTATTGATATGGATCAGTTAAGCTATCTGTAGTTTGTTTGCAACAGTCTGCAGCTAGCTCGATTGTAGTTCTAATTTGGTTTATTTAATTGTAGTTTTCTTTGTTTATAAAGGTATAGGTATACTTCAGAGGTTAAAAGTAGAGTAAAATTAAACCTCTCAGTTACTCGTACCAGACCTCGGAAGGTCCGGTAACTCACAGGTATAATCTTAGTGAAATTCAGTGTTTGCTCTTCAAGCAAAACAATGCGCCTTTTTTCTGGACTGCAGCACACACTGTTTTTGCAACCTAATTTTTAATTTATGTCATTTATCAATTGTTATTTAAATAAAGTCAAATGTTTACCCTCATTCTACAAAGTGTGTTGAAAAGCAAATCAATGTAATCTATCTAGTAGCTGCGTATCTACAAACTCAAATGTTCCGAAAACGATCATCTACTCAAGCTCCGAAATCCTATATAAATATCAATAACAAAGCTAGCCCATATTGAAAGCTATGAAAAGTTCATTCATTATTAAAATAGCGAGTTTACTAGTGAATGTTGATAACCGCGGCTCGGCGGGCGCGGCGAATGAAAATGTAATTTGCGGTAATTCGGGCGGCGCGTCGCTGCGTCCGTTGCGGCCGCGTGGCTTGTCCGCTTCACTACACCGTTACAATTGTAACACTGTAAATGTGAACTTTTACAGTGTTACAATTCGTCGCTGTTCTGACTAAGTGACGTAACCAACATTTTGGCGTAACTGACTTTTTTATGCTGGTTTATTTGTACTTTTGAAGACGGACCTTTCTGTCTTATCGGCATATCCGTATCTTCTTCCTAAGTCTAGAAGTATGTGTGACGTATCTACAGTTCTTAAAAATTATGTTCAGTCTAAACGTCGTAAGTGAAATTATATTAAATTTAATTGCATATGCATGAAGATGGATGCAGTCGACAGAATCGTTATTCGATAGTATACATTGAATACTATAAAATAAAGCTATAGAGCTTCAATTTTGATGTATATCATCAACAACTGCAGAAGTGTTGAAAAAATTACGCTGCGGTTCTCAGTTTTATTCTTCCTACTATATAAAAAAAGAAACTTAATTATAAATATCTTCTCAAAGACTATCGGTAGATTTCATTTCAATTTACTATGAATAAAATTGTCATTTCGTAATATTTCTAAGTAAGTTATATTGTACCATGTACGCCATCGTGATTTTATTGCAACCCGCCTTTAATTGTTCGATAAAACTGTTATTGATTTAAAATTAATGAATTTTATATGAAAAATTACCAGACCTATCTGAAATTTGAAGCAAACAATTTTTAAAAGAAGTCCTGACGAAATGACGTATCTACTTGAAATTAATTTATTTAAGTAACCTTTTATTAAAATAATATCCAAAGCACGTTATCAGGAAGGCCCTATTTTGAAGTATATTGGTGAGCATTTTCATTTAAATCGATTCATACATATTCGTTGTACAATGACAATTGCATGCAACTCTTGACAAAAATGCTTATTCTGTAAAATAACCATAATGTCAGTTACGTCACTTAGTCAGATCAGCGACGAATTGTAATACGGAACATAGATTTGATTTTCGTTAAATTGAATTAATTCATGAACACTATTGTATTGTTATTTATGTATACTAAAAATTTACAAAAATCTTAATGTGCCAGCCTGTCTAAAAGACGCAAACCTTTGCTTGGAGAGCAAAACACTGATTTTCAGTAGGTATCACCCTTTCAGGCCACTAGAAGGTCGAAATAAATAATGTGTGATTGACTGCTTGTTATTTTGTATTTATATTATGATTAATGATTTCAATAAATTTATTTCTTTAGTCTCACAAAATAAGCACTCAGACAAGCTAACTTTCATACATTAAGTCGTGTCAAGACTGTTAAGTACTTTACATGAATGCTTGACTGATGTAGTGTTTAATTTAGTTAGTTAGTTAGTGTGTGTAGTGTTCTTGCCAATAAAAATGGATGTGGGATGGTGTTTTGGCGGTACAATTTGGTCGTTGTATTATTTAGACTGGCATTGGGAACCATTAAAGAAGCAAAAGAAGTAAACCCAGTGTTATCTATGTCTGGCAAACGAAGCGTTTCGGAAAACCCTCATTTTATTTGTGTGTTTAGTATGAGTTTTGATATGATGATAGTGCAGAAAGTTAATTTAATGTGGAGATTACGACCACTTGTAGCTTTGATATGTAAATAATTTTAAAAAGATGACCTAGTGTGATCTTCGAATTCAGGCCTTTAATAGAGCTACATTTATAACAAGGTTGTCTGAGAGAGATCGCTCATAAATTTGCCCTTTATACTTCCTCTATTTATACCATCATCATCAGCTCATATTAGTCCACTGCTGGATATAGGCCTCCCTTAATGAGTGCCTTATGACCCTGCCTTCAACTACTTTAACCATGTCTGTTTAAAACGTTCTCTGTCTTTGTGTGTATAAATTATTTATCTACCTTTCTTTACCTACAGCTGAAACTCGTAATATAAATCTTCATTTATTGTTTTGTAGTATATTACAAGTTTATTACACGTAACATAATTTTATGAACCTACGTACATGTTGCTTTCATGAATTCATCGAGGTACGAGGTCGAAGGTTTTTGTCCATATACATAACTTGAACAACACTAGAAAATGTAATGACCCAATCGGCATTGTAGCGTTAGACGATAATAAACATTTTTTAATGGTGATTTTATAGCATATATGAAAGCAGCAATAAAACTTCAAATTCAATCAAATAAAAGCAACATGTTGCTGGTACAAGAGAATTGCAGCTTTTCAATCAAATAAAACAATTACTGAAAACATCTAAGTTTATAATTGGAAACCAAATGGGTTTGATAAGAAAAGGTAGAGTGGAGTTGTTCTGCGTAAACCTACATTTAGTAAAGTAATGGACTAAGCTAAGAATACCTTTTGTTATGGGAACTAGATGCCTGATATACGTAATACGTAAATTACATTATGTTTTGATTATAGAAAATACCCGGAACAAATCGGATCGTACAAACATCAAAGAATGACATAAGTTTAATAATAGGTCGCTTCGCTTCACTACACCGTTTTACGAGTACAATTGTAACACTGTAAATTGTATCAGTAATAGAATATATTACATAGATAGATTTACATATTTATGATTTATATAAAACCACCAGAACACCCTCAACAAAAATGAACAGTTCGTAACATTTATAATTCAATGTGCGATTTCACCTCAGTCTATGTGATTTCTCCAATAACCTATTGGCTCACATTATTAGCATGTCGAGATAGGAAATTTGCAATAGCAAATATTCCAATAGCAGCCGCCAGTCACGAACTTTAGATGTTTATCCAATCAGCGGAGAATCGCCCTTTGTTTTCCAGTCTCGGATATCAACTTCTGTATTCGTTTGCTGTTTTATTTACAAGTATTAAGTTACATGCACAGGGACCACTTACCATTTTACATCAAATATAAAACATACTACGTAATAACATGGCTCAATAAGTCACGTCACACGTTCAAATAACCCGTAAAGTAAATTTTCACATCAAAGTGAAACCGTGTATTTTAAGCTACAAACAGATTATTTAACAAAACGAAATCAAAGTGCAATTTGCGGGCTCATTGCGGCGGCGCCACGCTCGCCCTCGCTTTAAATATTGAATAACCTGCGAATAAACGGTTAATGTCCCGTTCATTTAACAGCTAAAACTATACCATTACTTTGTAACTTTTATTGAAAACAACCGTGTTGGTTGCCACGAAACAAAGCCTAACAGAATAAGCAAATAAACTTTTTTTGCTGCGAAGTTTACCGAAGTAATTTCGTTGTAAATGTAAGGTTTTTGTAACAGTGCCCGGCCTTTGCGGCGTAATGGAGCGTTCCTCTGACAAAATTGTAATTTAAACTCCAAATTGAAACGTGTCGACGTTTGATTGCGTTAACGAATGGCGCGTTTTAAAATCAACAGTTTTATAAATTGTCCGCAACGGATATAATCACACCCACGCTTCGCGATCAAAGCTAGTAATCACAGCGTTTACAGATGATTGCGAAATAAAATAGAGCCGTCAAAATAGAAGTGACGAGTCAATGCAATAACACGCCAAATTATGTTAATTCGTCGTCGATTCTGTACGATACGAATCTGCGTATAAAATTAATGTACATTTAAACCGAAAGTACGAGAGCCAATAAATACCTCGGGCGGCGGGTCGGTCGACAATTTATCATCTCGTTCGGCCGCGCATTATTGTTTATCGTGTTAATTTTATTTGTTGCTCTCCAGTCGGCTTATCAACTAATTATAATCGTTAATATTGAATTTAATCCAACCAAAAGCGGAATGTGGAAACATTTTCGCCTGTCTATTTGTATATTAAACTAGCGGCCCGCCCCGGCTTCGCACGGGTATTAAACAAAAATTTCAGAAATTATACACACTAACGTGATGGGTTTCACAGTTTTCATACGGATCTTTACTTTTCTTAACAGCATTGGGGTTTTTGACATTGACTCGACATTCCAAAACTGACACTGGCCGTAGAGAAAAAGCAAGCACCGTGCGCTATACAACCTCTTTTTCTATTCTGACGCGCCATAATAGAAAAAGAGGTTGAATATACAGCCCACGGTTCAATTATTGAATTTTTCATGCGGATCCCTAACTTTTTTGAAAATATTATATAGCCTATGTTCAACACGGAAAATTAAGGATTCTAATGTTGAAAGAATTTTTTAACTCGGTCCAGTAGTTTCGGAGCCTATTCAATTCAAACAAACAAACAAACATACAAACAAACAAACAATCAAATCTTTCCTCTTTATAATATTAGTATAGACAAAGCAAGGAGGTTAAGTTTTTTTTTAATAAAAATAAACGGTTATTAATCGCTTTATTTACATATTCATGGCGTTGTGTCAAATTAAGTTTGATTAAGTTAATATGACACGATTGACCCGTGGCGACGTCATTGACCTTTTCTGTTGTCAATGTCTCGATTTCTTATTAAGTGTGTGTTTATTGCAGACGGAGATTGCAAAAAGGCTGAACGCGATAATAGCGCAGATTCTCCCGTTCCTGTCTCAGGAGCACCAACAGCAAGTGGCCTCGGCCGTCGAGAGGGCCAAACAAGTCACAATGACGGAACTCAACGCCATTATTGGGGTAAGTGCCTACTTGTAGCAGCGATAAAAGAAATAAATCTGCCCCGAGTCAATAACAGCTTTTATGGGGCGAACGTGGGTCGGGGTTGTTTTGTTAGCATGGCAGCTGAATCTTCGGATCTAATTACGTTATTCAGAATTTCTCTATAAATTAATATCATTGAGCATAATTCACGGTAAAACGAAACGAACATGTGTTGTTTGTTCTATGGGTCGTAAACGCGGAATGTTAAAATGTATGCATACGTCTTGCTTTAATAGTGAAGTGCGGAGGTGGCGTGGCATCTGTCCAAACATTTCGCGATGCTGACGCTGTCATAGCTTACTTATTCGCATAATGCAACCGGGACAAATAGTACACTCGCCATCACGGCAACCTCTTAAAGATTATGAGCATGCCAAAATAGACAGGTCTACTGTAAATTCATCACTTTTCCGTTGCATCGTAAAAAGCTAGGAGCAGCGCTCAAAGTATTTCCGTAACAGTTAAATTTTACTGCTCTCAAGAATAATAAAAAGTGAACGAGAATAGGGACTTGTTGAAAACCAGCTTGAGTGTACGTACGTGTAAAGTCGATCTAAAAGCACGGCTTCGGGCTTTCAACAGGTCGAAAGTTTAGTCGTTAATTAAATGATCTAAGCCGCGAAAGACGCGTTGGCGGCGATCCAGCCGGCTATTGGTAAAATTGCCACAAACTATACATACATTATAGAAAATTACTTGTCTAAACACACGGTTTTGGCACGTTAACCACAAATTAGCGTGTTTATATAATTTGTAGCTGGCATTTGTCATATGCGGCGAGCGTGATTCTACAAATTCTGCGACCGCTCTATTTGCTCCGGTGTAATGACTAGGCCCTAAGCATTTACATCAATTTGCATTCGTGATGGTAATAGCACATCTCCGGTCGGGAATTAGTATCCGTCCATCGTCATTGCTGGTTCTAATTTGAGGAGTCTAATGACGCTTTTTAGTCTGTGGGTGTCGTTATCGCGAGCACACCATTCCGATGCCTCGAAGAGTATGCACGGTTCGGTGCCAACTCATCACAGCGACCTATTCACGGGATGTTACCGTTTGACGTTTCAGCGTTTGAAATTTGTGAATAGATATACCGAAATAAATCACTTTGAGATAATGAGGGCGAAAATAAAACGGTGGAAGTCACTCGTCGCTCATTCGTCTGCGGTGGATAGGCTCGCGAAGCAGCTTGGCACCCTTCCAACTCGATCACATTTTACGTATGGCATTGTTGTCTTTCTCGATGCCAGTTCGAAAAATAATAAATACTTGTCTTCTCCTTGGCATGTGAACTACGAAAACTTGCATAATAATAACGTAACTTTTTGAAGCGAGTATCATGTGCTCATGAATTATTAATACATCGCGCACCGCTCACGCCATTTACTCGATAATAACCAAACATCGATTGATTGACATTAGAGGTGCTAATTTTAACAGTAGCTAGTCGTTTATCTAAAACATCGATATCTCTGCTAACGGATGTATGTGTGGTAGTAAATCATCGCTTTATTCTAAACCACAGGAAACCCATTTATTCTACTACGATGGTCGGAAAACACCCAGAGGATAAAAGAAATACCTTAAGACCTCAAAGTATTTACTGGAAGTTCGTCGCCTTTCGTTCGTGAGGATTTAGCTAGATGTGCGGGTGTGGGTAGCTTTCAGCCTGAGCCTCCAAGACACCGGCAAAACGCAATATCGCCCTCTCCCTATAAAACACTCTAATTTAAATAAAAAAGCGGCGCCACCTTCCGTATGTCGGTGCTTTTTTATTACGGACCTTTTTTATTTTGGGGTCAGCTCGGGATCAAAGGGGCTTGGGTTTTCCCCGGAGAGCCCGCTGCCGCCGTCTGCGCCTGATTTGCGACGATTCCGCCGCGCGTCGATTTGTGAAGAGGGAATACTCCTCGAATTGGGGTCTGTTTGCTCGCTATTAAAATCACTCACCGTTCCGAGCGTTTCGTTTCGTTTAACAGCTCTCATTTTATTAAACCTTTGTTTGCGGCATTTTAATTTCCTTTCAGTATTGTTTGCGTTACAGTTTTGAGTTATTTCAAAACGTGAGTTAATTAGCGGCTGTTATGAAGTCTGTAACCCGAGAATATTGTTCGAGCGTTGGTTGCGATGTGTTCGAGTGTGATTGATATTACGTCGGAGCGGCGCGGCGCGGCGAGCATTGTGTTTGAGCAATGTGCGTGAACTCTGTGAGATGCGGGTAAAGCCGCCGGCAAGGGAGGATGTCGCCGCGCGTTATCGCAGAGTAAATCATTTCTCGCTGTGATTTTATTCCGCACCGCAGCCTCGAGGGAGAACGCGGTAATAGCTTCCAGATACGATAACCCCCCTCGCACTTACCTATACGGTCACACTGAAACAATATTCAGCTGATCGATACAATACGTGAGACCTCATGTCACAAAAACAGACGCGAATCTTTATCTGATCCCGGTCGCATACCGTTATTTATGACTTTTGTAGTGTATGCATGCTGTAATTGAAAAGCCGCAGCGACACAGCCATGTGAAATAAACAAGTGTATTACACGTATATACAACGTTTATGCAACATTATCTCGCGAGATAGGCGAGTAAACACGCGCGCTCAGCGTGTAAATAGAGCGTATCTGTTTCCCCGTCGATGGCTCTATAAACAAAGCGAGTCGTGAAACATTTCAATCTAGTTTGCGTCGGGTTGCGCGCCCTCTGATAAAAATTACGAGGAGAATAAATCGGGGCGTGCCGTGAGCCGGGGAGGGAAACATGAATTTGTCATTTTTTCCCAGGCACGTTCGCGGGCGGGTGATAAATATTGCATTGCAGGCCCTCGGCTCCTTGCGAGCTCTCGGCCGCGACGAGCCGCATTAACTTCTCCCCTGTCGAGATGTCGCTTAGGCGACTCCTTGTTTTTCAACCTGCGGAACTGAGTTAGGGACCGTTCTGTCGTCGCTTTCAATGAAATTATGTAATCAGTTTTACGACCGATCCGGCCTTAGAGTTTTTCTTGTTATTGTTGAGTTTCCTTTTGATGTTGTACGTAATCTTATATCAAAGTTACGGAGTTATGAGTTTGTTGGAGTAATATTCTTGTTACAATGAGATTGAATTACTCTCATCAATATCATTTCTGTTTGATATTACGTGAATGTTTCTTTAGTGCTACGGTAGTGCTACGGCGTAGAACGTAACGCGTTGAAATCTTTTCTTAGCATACTGCAGAAGCAATTATAAAAAGTCGTTACATTTGCTTAACCTGGCATTCGAATAAAGCCCATTGTTCTCGCTAACTACGTTTATGAAGATAAAGCGTGAGACACACTCGTAAAAGGTTTAAAGTTCAGCGTTAATAATTATTTACACGACACTGCACAGAGTCGTTTACATGTGAATGTTGGCATAAACTAGTGATGTGCCAAATTTAGTATAATACAGATACTAAATAACAAAGCTACCGAATTCTAATTTTAGTTTATCGGAATTATTGATTGTTCTTATCTGAAACAGCAACAATGTAGTAAATTCAGTTGTATGCGACTTATATCAAGCATTATTTAGGTATTACGACTTTTTGCTAATCTACCTTACCATAACTACAATTATTGCGGTAAAACTAAGCGTATTTTAGGTACCTACATATTGCATTCTTGTTTACAAAAACATACCTAAAGCTAAGCATAGCAAATGTACATTTCGATGGAAAAAGGCGTAAAAATTTAGTTATTTCGCTTTTTTCAGCCAATTAAAATTCAATTAAAATCTATAGCTAGAGTAACTTGGAATAATAGTAGTATAGTATTACGATATAGTAGATTGCTAGATTTTATGGAAACTTTAACTTGAAAAGATAAATATCTCACAAATGTAGAAACATGTACTTGATTCGGTAATATTAGTACGATACCTAGTAATTTCCTTGTAGCACATCACTATTTCTAAGCAGGGGGTTGTAGGGGGTTGCACAGGGTGGTTCACGCACCATTAGGCAGCGTTCGGGCGTGCACGACACGTGTTACACTTTCAACGTAATTACTTCTAATCACATTATTTTATTATACCGAAACTACACAAACACATCTAACTTTTAGGCTTTTGACCCCGAAAGTTTTATGGTTTGAATTTAATATGTTTTGGAACAAAGGTTTGTTTGTTATTGGCTTTATTCATGATTTTGTTTATAGGGTTCCTGAAAATGTTATTCGAGTGTAGGTTATGAAAACTGTAGGATTTTGATCGGATAATGAGAAAGATTCTTTGGTAATTGTAAGAAAATTTTGGTAATTCTTATAATAAGTCACTAATCCTAATAATCCGAATAATCCTAGGGTAAAAAATAATTTTTATCCTAGGATTATAAGTATCCCGACTCTATTTTACGTAAATATATTACAACCAAGTATAAGTAGTTATTAGTAGTGTAAGGTCAGATCAATCTAGTTTCCCTAAACTCTGACTTGCAATACGTGATAATTAATGTTCTTATTGAACCTTCATTATTACCTAAATCTAATTAATAAATAGTTGCGATCTATTAGAGTTGGAGTTATCATTTACCTTGTTTCCACGGTAGCTCTAACAATCATTTATAAACAATGAGCATTGGCGGTTATAAAGAACTTTATCGGACATAGATTAAAATAATTAACCTCGATCTCTGCAACTGAGGATTTGTTATTCGTAAGTAGGTTAATAAAATATTAAATATTCATATTCTAGAACTAGACCTTACTTATCCATTTATTGTATGTATACTCCGGCTAATTTTAGTAAACTCAGCTTGAAGTTTATACTTATTCCATTCTTATTCTTACAAACGAATATCAACATTTGGACGAACATTTGTCTGTTCTCCAGATATTTGTACTGTGTGTTCTTGTCGTTCTCTATGATTAAAAAATCTATGTTATGTATTGTAAGAGTACCTATTGAAGTATACCATTCATAAAGTACCCATATCAGAAGCTCTGCTTAGCTTGGGCTAGATGATGCGGTGTGGATTAACCAGCATTATGTATTTAGTTGAAACAAACTTCTAAAGTAGGTTCTGAATTTCCGACAAAGTATCGGAAACTAGATTAAAATAATTACGCTCTATTTTTACCTAATCTATCTGCAAACTAAGGATTTTATACACTAAGACTTGTAAAGTTTCTTGAGAATTAGTACAGTTGGCTAATCGCTTCGCCATTATCCACATATAAAAAACCTTACAAATCGATACAGCCGTGCCTTGAATAACGATTGAATACATTATGCAACGGCATAATCCATCAACTCTAAGCCAATTGCTACTAATAGTTCTTTAAATGACTCTAATGTAGTTTCCGACTTACCTCACTTAATTATTAAGTGTTACGATTGTAACTTTCCTTTGATGCCTCATTGAAACATTTATGTTACCTACTGGTGATATATGAATTACAGGTGAAATTACACAAGAAGTCCAAAGTTTTTTGTTGAGAGGTAACATTTGAAGATTTGGTTTTGTATATTGCTTTTCAGTTCTGTTGAACAGCTTTCGAATTAGCCGAAAAACTAATTATTTATGCTGTTATTAAGAAACTAAGGAAAACATCCATTCATTTTATTACTCGATGTTGGAATTTAATAGGCGAAATCTTGGCTATATACGCGCTTTTAAGTTTTTTTTAAGATCCTAACTGGTTTTAAATGTGGTCAGGACTTAATTTAGATGTTTGTGTTAATAGCTTTTAAATTACTTTTGTTTGACATGATCTCATCTAAGTGTCATTGAACTCAGTACTAATTAAGTTTTTGGAATTAGTACTGATAGTGCCTTTACGTGACTGATTATAAGATCCATTATGGTAAAGTCCGGCAACGCTGTAAGGTCCGGTAAGGCTGTAATCTGCAGTCAACAGCATTATAGTGCATTCGAAAATAAGATCCATTATAGCGAAATAAATACTTACCAACTTTCTATGTACAAGAAAGATTACAATAATAAAGACGTTAAGCCTAAAACGTAGGAAGAATATACATCGTCAAGCTGCTTACAAACAAAACCAAACATATAAAGTATATCGGATAAAAAATATCGGTTGCTAAGCCAAGAGAAAATATTTATGCGTAGAAATATGCGGTCGGCGTTCTCTATCCATTTATAAATGGGGAATAATCCTGGCACACAGACGTGGCAAATGTGGCGTGAAACCCGAACGCGGTGGAGCATTTTTCTCGTGACAAAGCTTTGGGAGACTACAACCCACGTCTGCTGAGCTGTGGAAACTCGCGCACTTCCATTTATCTTACCTATTTATACACAGAGGCGGATCGCTCCTCCATCACAAACAAACCAACTCCAAAATGTGGCGCGGTGGAGGAAGGTCCGCCTACGACGCCATTCCCGATAAATATTTGTATGATCTGCAATTATTGGTTCCAGGTGTTTACTGGGTATTATTTATTTATTATTAGTTACGCTTGGGAATAGATGATGCTGTGTGGATTGTCTAGCATTATTTATTTATTTGAACTCCAGATCAAAATGATCAAATCAAAATTCCAATTGTCTGAAAATAAACTGAATTAATTTTCTCAACATAAATCAACAGCGTGAAAGTAATTTAGATTCGGCATTGATTCACCAACTTAAATATTCATAAGGTATAGTTGAGCCAAACAATATACCGCGAGAATTCAATGAAAAAATAATAAATGCGAAGACGCCCCTGTTGTTCCAAAGAAACTTCATCAAAGTTTAATTCGGTCGATAATGCAAACAGCTAAGTTCACCGGGAGATAAGTAAACGGATGGGAGTTGTCGAGGAAACGAGTTTTAATTCCCGCAGACTGAATCGAGTGTTTAATCACGGCTAAATATGGAAAAAATATCGTGAGGTATCGCGGGGTTATTGTCATTCATAACAGGGGGCTT
Organism: Eupithecia pulchellata; assembly: GCA_963931895.1. Taxonomy (NCBI): domain Eukaryota; kingdom Metazoa; phylum Arthropoda; class Insecta; order Lepidoptera; family Geometridae; genus Eupithecia; species Eupithecia pulchellata. The sequence goes on along the minus strand of OZ007536.1, from coordinate 7,847,616 downwards.
AAAGGGGGTGGGTGCGGGGGTAGGAGGTTGAGGTGAGGACTCGATACCGACACTGGGATCACGTCACCGCACAGTAACGAGGGAAAAGTTGGGTTCGCGTGAAATGTTTGTAATATACAGTGAATATTTGGTTTGGGGTTAACAAAATTCAATGGCTGTTTTTTGCTATACGTACGTGCAATGTATAAAGCGGGTATTGTATTTAGTATGGTAAAAGGTTGAATGATTTTGACATCGCGTATAGCACAGAATTCGTTTCGACCTCCTTACTCGATAGATAATTACATCTTTGATCTATCCTTGGTCAGATGTCACTCAGTTCCTGTATATAAAAATTACATTGTATTGACATGTATGTGTTATCATTATCAATTACCCAGTTTCCACGGTAGCTCTAACATTCTTCGAGCCGGCCGGATTCACAGTCCAAAAGCGCGTTCGCGCTCACCACTGACTCTCTCTCTCAAGAAGGACAAAGTAAAATAACGTAGATTTAGATGGGCGAAAGAAACACGTATCAGACACAAAAGTGATATATTTATTTATTTAGCAACTAGTACTATTTAAAATAACCAATAATATTAGTTGCTTGTATATAAATGTACTAGTGGCTTAATTTTCACTTCTTCCACTACTGCACTAAATTTTGAAGTGAAAATCAATTATGTATTGGTTATTTCATATTTGTTTATAATTTATTGCCTTAGCTGAAATCTGCAATCTATCGTAAACATTAGGGTTCCAAATGATTAATATTTTTATGTTTTTAATTATGTACCTAGTCACATATATAATAGAACTCAATATCCGTTGTATTCAATAGTTAGCTATCTATTTGTGTTAATTACTCGAAGATCAAGCGGGCAAGTTGGCGCAGGGGTCACGGGTCATGAGAATCTGTCTAACTCCGTCACTCTTAAGCTAGTACTTGATAAGTAGACTGAACACTACAATTAAGTACTCAATGTTCTTAAGAAATATTGGAATATTTTAACTTAGAGATTAAGAGACTGCCGTCGGTATAAATAATAATTGGCTACCTATACCAATAATGTGTTAAAAGCGAAAGACATAACATTTTTTTTATCATATATATTTTCAATTATAAAAGGCGCAAACGCGTAAACATTCAAATACGACTAATACAAATTAAAAAACCTCCCCTTTTGTAAAAAAGCACTCTCAACTAAGTGGCGCTCGCCACCTTTTGACACACAATAAATCACAGCCATGAGCGGCCAATAAAAAATATGTTCCACCCTCAGCGAAAATCCAATTAATTTTCGGCAGCTAAAAAAAAGAACGTACCCGTCCGAGCGGAAAAATCCGCTACCAGACGCAAGACGCGAGCTGTAGCGGACACAACCAGCCGCTGCCCGTGCCCCCAACGAATAATAATATCATTAAACGAGATAGGGAAAACGGGAAAAGTGGAAAAGAGGAATAATGGAGAAGGAGTAATCAATTTCGCTCAGTCGCCGCCGGCGTAGTTCTCATTTAAAATTTAAAATATGGCGTTGCGGAGGGGAGATCGCCGAGGACTTTTTAATTTGGCTTCGCTTCGTTTTAAAAATGCACGACGTCGCTCTGTGGCGACACATCAATCCACTTTTGCCGCCGACGCGACGTTCCGATGAGCATTCGTTTATTTTACCAGGGGCCAGTGGAAGCACTTCATAAAATTTCACTCACGTGTTACTACTTCAGTATTAGGTTATAAACTTTATGGAGCACTTGTTTAGGAGTACTTTACCTTCTGGGGGTTAATGACACATTTTTGATGTTTGGTTATTCTTATATTATGTTTGAACTACTACATATGTATGTAATAACTTAATTCATTCATTATTTCCAAAATTAAACGATACTTAGAACCTTACCCTATAATAATAATATAACAATAACTTTATATTTTTAGATTTTTGACTGCTTACCAAAAATATAATGTAATCCTTTTTTATTAATAAACGATATCTAACCGTGTTTTTGAAATATATCAATGTTATTGTAACTTATGTTTTCACAGGATCTCAAATATTTTTTATTGTTACAGCAACAAAGGCCAGACTTACCAAGGCTGCTGCAACAAATGCACGCAGCGCACCTACCCGCCCACGGAGCACCCCCGTTACCTCTCCTAGGACAGGGAGCTCTGCCCCCGGCGGGGTTACTGGGCCTCGGAGTCCCCCACCATCCCCTTTCCGTGCTGTCCAAACCACCAGATCTACATCGACCTGATGATAAGGGAAACGGTAAGGAGTTTTAAATTAATAATTTTACTAATTCACTTAAATCTAAAAAAATAATGATAAATAATGCCATCTACGGCGCTCATTAGGGGAGGCCTAGAGGTCCAGTAGTGGATTATCATAGACTGATGATGATGACTTATATCTAAACTTTCGTATGACAAAGTTCAATATTGCATAAGATTTAGGATAACAGGTCAATTCGTTAATTAAATATTGGAATTGTCGAAAGTTGGAAAACATTAGATGTCAGTAAGTAAATTTGTAGTAGTAAGGTTTATTAGCAAATACTTATAAACCCCAAAAGGAGCACATTTCATAGTTCCGAGTACTCGCAAGTGAGACTAAAGTAACGGTTCAATACAAAGATGAATATTTAAGGATGTAGCTGTTTGTGTATTCATCTTGTTTGCTGTGTGCCACTGGAGACTATTAGTACCTTCTCGTCTCCCCCGCGGCCCCGCTTCCGCCCCCGCTGGCAGACGTCTCCGATCCCACTTCTGATTCAATATTTACCAGGTTCGAGAGGCTTTTTGAACTCACTCACTGTTTGCGTGTTTTCGGATCGCTGACGGCTGCGATATTGCTTTGAGAGTATGAATAAGTCAATTCCACGAATCGGTGCCTATTTACGCGTAGGTATTAGGACAGTATGTAAATAGTTGGTGGAAAATATTTTATCGTGCGAGAACAGCGGTTAAACTACGGTCAGCGCAGCGGTAGCGTTTATGAAACGGGGGGTTTTCAGTTTGAACGGCGGCGGCGGCAAGTTAATCCGGGAGCGGGGACGAGCGCGCCACAAATGAAAATGTAACACAGAAATGGATTTGGAAGCCCCGTCGCTCCGGTTAATTACAAAAGCAAGCGGTAATCTGCGCTCCGGGATGTTCCGGCTTAGCGCCCCCCGCCTGCCCCCACCACTTCCCGGGCTAATTTGTGCCATTATCGGTGTACTGATGTAAGAGTTACCGCGCAGATGCCCCCCACCCCGCTCTCACCCCGCCGGCACCTTGCCCGCGCTCAATTAATTATTCCTTACTGGTGTGAGCGTCGCGTGTTTTAGTCAATTAGTAACGTAATTTTGCGGGTGACTTGAGAGTGCGCGGTTGCAGACCGACATACGCCGCGTTTTGATACTAGTTTAGGTACATTTGGTGTAATGGAACGTTTCGGAGCGAACTGCCGTCGAACCGTCTGCTTATTAACTACAGCTAAAAGCTCATGACAAGGTTAATTTATCTGTACTGTGTAGGTACTAAGCGCAATATCAATTGCTTCACCGATATTCAATGCTCATCTATGCATAGATAATTTACCTAGATAGTTCGGCGATAATTGAAGCTATTGCATATAAATTAATAGTGGCAATACATGCAGTACTAATACGGCCGGCTATCCATGTGGCTCAGTGCATATGGAGTTGCCTAAATGGTAATAGGATTGCAATTGCTCACAAACTTGAGACGAATCAGCTGAAGCGTAATGCCTTTGATGCATGCAATTCCGTAACCAACGTACCGTACATACAGATATGAATGCCGATCCAACAGAGCTCAGTATTCTGTAGCAAACCAACAAATTCGATTATGCACGCTACGCAACTAAATAAAATCCTAGCTTTATTCATTAAGCTGTTCAATCTTTTAGAGTCATAAATAATTTTATCACTTTTAAAAGCATATCAAAGAAGCAATTATGGTCTGACATTTAATCGATTATAGCGGTACAGTGAGCTACCAGGGACCATCGGCGTTTTATTGCACTCCATAGATAGAAGATGTTATATTGGAGTTGATGGAAAGTCCTGATTGATACATGGGGATAAGAGGGGTAATTGCGGCGTTCGGTGGGTCCTAGCTAGGCTTGTGACACGTCTGACTGGGCAATTTGCGCGGTACAAGTACCCACTCTATTTCGATTCCCACTTCGACACTGGACACTGGCCTTTTGAATCAGCGTGAAATAGGGTTGTCCATTAGGTGCTTACGAGGACGTGAAACAGCTAATTTTGCAATTTAGCACACACAACTGGTCAGTCAATAGTCTAGTAAGCAAAAAAAGATGAAAGTACAAGTAACCTTTCGGAATGTCAATAAAACGTGGACGGGGCCATAAAATGCCAGCTCCAAATACTTTCTGAAAAAAAAAAAGAACTTGAAAAGTACCCTTACAAAAGTTCAATAAAGTCCCAGACAATATTTTCCGTTTAATCTTCTTTCAAAACATCAATGTTAAACATTCAATTACGAGCAGCTCCTTTATAAGCTCCACAGTTATAACCTAAACACAGAGAGGCAGTTGAAAAGGTGGGCGGCAGTCGTGGAACGCAGAGCCTCTAGGGATGCGTGACGTGACAGCCTCTGCAATATTCACCGGCCACTTCACACTCCCGACCCGGCCTCAATTATACTGACACTACGTACAGACTCAAATATGCGTGGAAACGTGCCTAGATTGTAGGTAAAAGGCTACATGAAGGAACAAAGGATGTTGCCAGATTTTTTATTCAAATCGTGTAGCAAGATGTACCGACGACATGCGGGTTAGAAATGACAACTTACTAGCTTACTATGTAGGAAATTACATTATCAGGCGGAGTTTATGGCAATAAAGTTGGTCGTAAAATAAATAATGCACTATCCACACAGCAACATCTAGCCCCAAGCTTTGAAAAGCAAAATAACAAAATCAAAACACGAATGTATCGCCGCTGCGTCTGTAATTGAATTGCATTTTAGGGATAGGATAACTCTATTTGATCCGCCCATCGTAAAGTCAATGTTTCCGGAATCCAATAACAAAAACGTAACAAAAATACCTAACAAATAATATTTTCCTGTTACAGGTATCAGTTCAGCAGAAGAGAGACATGTGAGTACCGCATAACTTTTTCCAATTTCGCTAGAGTTGTTAAAATTCCAGGCAAAATTTTGCTTTGAAAAATTCCCCCAACAAGCGTACGCAGGTAGCAGCTGCCTTTTCCATTTGGGAATGCGAACGTGGAGTGTTTCGCTCGAACACGTTGATTTCATAACACCGGCACAAGCCGACTGGCGCAAGTGGGTGGGATAGGGCAAGTGGCACACCGCACACTTGCCTCGCCGCTCGCCCGAGCGACTCTAACTTACCGCTCGCCTACACCTCCAACTAGATCAAGATCTGTCTGAACTGCCTTGAGAAATTAATGTGACAGGGTTGTTGAAACGCTCCTTCGATTCAATTGGTTGATGTAACGGAACGGGTTTTATCGCGATTATTAAGACTTGTAGCGACTTTTTAATTAATTTTACTCGCTCGTAATCGCTGGATTAAACATAATATCAGATTTTATATGTAACGTTGCTAAGGTTATTTATAACTGATATGATAATCGAATATCAAAGTGCTATACATTTGGAAACTGCACTGTCATCGAAAGGATTAAAAATAAAAGCGTACATTTACATTTCATGCAGCCAATTTGAAACTCAACACTCTACTAATAAGGCCAGTATTACAAGCAACGAACAAAATAAAACAAAACAATTAATCGGAGACGGACGTTTTAAGCCAATTCAAAGCCAGGCTAGTCGCTACTAATTAACTCTGAACACTCAATGGGTATTTCACTCATTTTATAAATGCAATTTGGTAACCCTAATGTGAAGTGAACTCGCGACCGAGTGCGTTCGTGAGGTGTTGGGAATGTCGACTGTGGGGGCGCCGCTGCCACCCTTGTTGTGCTCCGCTGAACGTAGTGGCACACCGCACAGATGTGCCTCTCTGCAAGCGAAATGCATGAATCGATACCGCGCTCCCGCTACTTCATATTGTCTTTGTTGCAGTCGCCTACTTCTGTTTGATGTTGGGAATGCACGTTCCATATTTGTTTTGCTCTGTTTAATGAAAACGGCTGATTCTGTTTGCTTCCGAGCTTCCAACAGAACAATAAAGCGGGGATTGTGTATTTTTATTGGAGAACATGAATTCGAAATACGTAAAAAGCTTCGAAATAAAATATTCACGTAACAAACGTTAATACTCTATGATTACCATAATAACAAACAACCACCAATTCCAATCTGCATAATAAAGAGACGTAACTATCACACAACCCGCAAGAACCGCTGAAATTAAAGCATACTTGGTTGAACTTTGTTATAAAAGCAACAGTGGCGTTCGCAAGTTTATAAGTTGAGGGTAGGGAACGTGAAGAGTTTATCTCCGAGTGTGACCCCGATACGGCCACGTTAGTAGTCCGCTCACGAAGCCGTCTCGATCTGTGCAAACACGAGCTTCGTAAGGGTGGCGTGCACCAAGTATGAGCTAAGATATGCTTCTAATCAATTTACGCATTTGCTCCCCTTGGAGTCGAAACCTAGCTTAGGTTCCAAGACTCTCCGCGTTTTCAGACATATTGTTTGCAATAGTCTGCTGCTAGCTCAAAATCATTTATTTGCAGGAATGTCGGTACAATAGGTCTTAATAATAAATAATAGGTAGTTCCAATACATTGTACCTCGTCAAGGCGTGCAAAATTTTAAGAAATTATTTAAATTGCTTCAATTTGTAATACTAGTTCTAGTTTGGTTATTATTGTTATTGTCTTTGTTATCAAAGAATTAAAGTAACGTGGTAATACGCATCCCTCTGAGAAAGACTTATTGAGCAAGATACAACACCATTTTTAAGATCACACGGATTTTACAAGTCACAATATATCGATATTCGTCGCTCAATACTCAAGCACTTACTGCATTGTATATAGGTCATTCATAATCAATATAGTTAATTCATTTCACTTTAGACCTTTCCACAATAGGTATTAGGTATAGGTATATTTCCACAATAGGTAATATGGACGTCACTACTCAATATTTTTCTTATTTCTCCTTTAGATATCTATCCATAACTATAAAATATAAATCTTTTTCTTCAAATTTTGGGATTTTTCTCATTTATCAACGCGTCAGGTAGCTTATAGATATAATTTAACTGCCATTACATTATGGGCATGATATCGGTCGCTGGATATCGGAATTAAGTCAAAGACGCGTTACAAGTTGGTGGGTGAAGCGAGTCGGCGAGTGAGGCGAGTTGGCGTTTGAAATAAGGCGAGCGAGCGAGCCGGGGGCAAAGTGCACTTACTAATAAAGTTTACACAGACCGTCTTGCGGCAAGCAGCGTCGAGTTTCACTCGCTTACCTCTTCCCTCGGTTTGTCCGACAATGTTTTCACTGCGAATCTCGAAACATTGCAAGCTCGTTGTTTATTTGCAAACATCGCACGTCTGTTTGATTTTCCGATACATCAGTCGATGTTTATTTTACAAAGTATAGAGAAATACGGTATGTATTATGTTGGAATAAATACAAGACGGTTGCAGCTTTAACATGAAAGCGATATGAAAGGAGACTTTAGAATTCCTGTGTGCATGTTACAACACACACGATGGTTAAATATTAAATTAAAACAAAATTGATAGGTATCACGAATTTGTCCGCACGCAGAGAAATTCTACGCTTAACCAGGTTTCATTAATTTGTACAAAGCTGCTTAAAGAGCCGTGGAATAACTTGGTTTATTGCTACCAATTTACACCAACGTGAAATTGAGCAGCTATAAGCTTAACAGAGAGGCCCTTCCGCAAGTCATTTGGGTAACATAATAACCGCGGATTTATTTCTGCCGCCGTTCATTCGCTCTGAAATCGCGTCTAATATTCAATTTGGGAGCTGCCGGTACCACACAAAAACTGCTCGGAGTCGGTTCATTACGCTGCGCATCTCGGCTCTTCATCCTCCTTACCTTATCTAAGCCACTCTGAATAACACACCCCACCCCCCACCCACCCCCGGCGCGTAGCCCGCTCCCGCACACCACTTCAAGTGGAAAACTCGCAAGGCGAGGGCCGCTCAACCTTGTTTAGCATTCTACTCGACTTCTTTATTTAATAGATGCCGAAAAAACTCCGGTCAGAATAAATTTGCGTTTGTTCTTCGATATGCTCGGTCGTTGCGTTTTTTTTTTCAAGGTGCGCCTTTAATTAAGGCAGAGCACCCGGTGTAAATACGACTTATGTTTATAGAAGCGAAGATTGAGTGCTTTATTAAACAACAAAAACAAAACAGGAGGTGGTAGAGCGCTGTTTTTGTAGTCGGTTGCGAGGTGGCAGCCCTAGAGCGGCATGTTTACGCGAGTTACAACAGCGCTCTCGCGACAACCCTCGCAATTTATAGCTCGAGACTTTTCTTAATTGGAAAGAATGGCCACTTGTAATTATTAAGACGCCCTAAAGTGAAACAGATTGCACGGTAGTCGTTGTCTGGCTACTTTATTTTTTAAGCTCGTGATACAAAGTTTAATTTGTTGATTACGAAATAAAACATGTAATCTCTTGGGTTTTAAACCGTTGAATTGTTTAATATTTTCTAGCGACATAATTAATTTTGTTACTGGTCTGATCTGGCTTCTAGTATTTTACTATTAATATTTTAGCAGAATACCTCCTTGATATTACTGGAAATGGTGCATAAACACCATTTCTTCAAAAGTACTTTGATAATGATCTAAGGCTTCTTGCCTGTCAATTTACTGGGAGACTGCTATAGAAACATTTCCTTGACTTAATCTGATTGCAATGGAATTGCTTTTTCCATTCCCAACGGGATGATAGATGGCATAACGGGAATCTTGAATATGTGCATGCATATTCCCTCAGTGCCAGCATAAATCAAAATTATATCATTCTTCAAATTTTTTTTATCATAAAACAAAGCACATAGCTTCACACATGTTGAAAACTGACATAATAATGTAGAATCATTTTATTTTATCTATAGAATAATTTTGAGATTATTAGATTGTGTTGACAACGCTGTTGGTTAATGACCTGTAAAAATAGACGTAAGGTTTTAAGTCAATACAAATTCATAGTATTTTTTTTTTGAAATAACGGAAATACTCATAGCTTTTTTTTCACAGAAATAGAAACCGTTATCTGCGGATTCCAATAAGGCGTTTCCATTTACACTCGCTCCATATTGCAATATCATTTAAATTCAATACCGGAATCACATATCCCTTACAATACTCGATTCAGGTAGAATTTATCGACATCGTCCCATACCTAGTTGGCTATTATTCAGTTAATCCTTCTGTGCTGTTCATACAGAGCGTTTGATTCCCTCCTCACGTCTCCATGCGATACCCCAGTTAATCTTCCTACTCTTGCCATGATAGGGAAACACATAGATTACGTCAGTGCATCCACATTATTCCAGACGGATTATCTCTCGTGTCCCAGTCAGCCTCTGTCTCACAATTTATAAGCCTCTTGTACGAAGCGTTGAATTATAATGAATCATCTTCATCGCCCCATGTTACTCCAATGCTGGACATATGCCTCTTCTAATGAGCGCCATAGCGCCCTGTCATCAGCTTGTCGCATCTAGCATCTGCCTGCAATCTTTCTTTTTATAATGAAATTCTTGTGTATGTACACTATTAATTTTCCCTCGTCCTCTTATTAATGACATTTATCGAATCGACGTCGCCTCATTTCAGTAACGTAATATTATTACAACCTTGCGGACTCAGTCCCAACTTAAAAGCGCTCGTTTAAAACTTCCAGCCGAAGTTTTAACAACAGGCAAGTTTATTACCTCTTTGTAAGCGACTCCCTTTGTGTGCGATGCAAAAAATGAGAGTCAAAAGGGATTCTTAACAAAATATTTCCTCGTTGACGGGCAAACGAGTGAGGGTGGAGCAGGTGGGGTATTTGCGTCTCTGGGCTTGCGGCTTTGTTCCCGATCCCGGCGTATCGCATCGATTTATGCAAGCTTGATCGGATCGCGCCTGCCTCCGTCGCCCCCTAAAACCCGCCTATCGACGATGCAGCTCACGTCACAAAATATAATATTAATACGCTCACTTCAGACCGCTCCATCTAAATGGGAGCTGAGAACTGAGCGTTGTACCAACACCGGCTGCGTAGCGTAGCGTACTAATGTGTGAAGTTTCATTTGCTTTAGTAATCAGGATACTGCCTGATTCTGTACTTAATTGAGGCAATAAAACGATGTCTGGTAGATTGCATGCAATTATTTGTTCATTTGATGTGCTCGTGTACCTACTTATTTAAATATTAATTTGAGCTGAATTTGTGACGTCGGATAAACTACGTGATATTTATTCGTAGAAATAAAATAATGTGACGGATATAAACAATACCTAACTATTTCTTACAAAATAAAATACAGTAAATTTTGTACTATAAGTTATTTTATCAAACACTAAAAAAATTGCGATTGATTTTCATAATTTTTTTTGAAATAGCTTTTGCGCTCAGCGAAATGCAATTTCAAAATGAAATATTCAACACTGACACATTTCCGTTTCATATGAAAAGCGCAATGTGTTGTAAGCGCAGTTTGTAACAAACGAATTCCTGTTGGGTAGAGCGACGCTCACCGTTATAAAATTCTGTTTGCGAAGACTCTGAAAGGAAAGCCACACGTGTCAAAAACAGGAGTGTCGCGTAACCGCACGTTCTGTGGCTCTGACGAGCCTGCGACGGCATAGGCGATGACCGCACGCCCCGCTGCTGCGGTGGCCCCACACCGCATGCTTTTGTCGACGTGTGTGGCCTCCGATTCTGCTCCTACAATCCACACCCTTTGTCTTATTTATAACCAAGGTATTTACGACGCTATTGCCGCTTACCTCTAATTGCATCGAAGCGCCATAATGTTTTTACAGTGTTATTCGTGTTAATTGTTATTAAATCGTACCCGTCGAATGGATAATCTAAATAAAAAGAAACGTGAGCCGGCGGGAAGGTAGAGCCGATGGTTAATTGAAACGGTTGCATGTAATTAGCGGGTAGGTGGGAGGATTGCTCGCGGTTCGGTGCACGTCTTCATAATTTATCTCAATTAGTGGCGGGGCGACGTAATGAGCGGAAGGGCGGACTCGCCCGCTACCGTTCTACTAGTTACCAGCACTTACTGCGTTTAGCGTCACGGAACAGTCGCAGGGTTCCTTGATTGAGATCTCAATTGCCTGTGATAGCGCTGTAAATAATGTTGAGAAACGTGATGACGTTTCGATAAAGGCGAGTGACTACGGGGCGGTCATTTGTCACGCTAAGAAATGGATTGTGTGCAATCACGGTTCGTTGCTTATTTGTGAATTTCCTGATTTAACTGCTCAACTATGTAATAATTGTGTTATGGACTATGTAATAGAATGGTATAGGAGTTAATAAAGCAGTTAATTTATAAATTCTTTAAGAATATTATGTTATTTATGGTACCGTAAAATAAAGTAAAAATTATACTCATGACCTGTCAAGCTAACCATGCTCCTACAAACGTTATCTTTTACCGACAAACTTTATCAATATATTGATATAGTCCGTGTCTGAGTATAATTTACTCCTAGATTCAGAATATAATTCAGATTTAAAAAGCATTACAAATATTAAGTGTAAATTTATATTCACCGTACAACGAAACTATTGTAAGTTCTCACACAAAGAGCAAGTATAGAGTAGACGACTGTACATAATATGTAGAGTAGACGCTCTGTAACATCGGGCCTTGTTTAACAATGCGGACAAACGATGTTCTGTGCAAGCAGCATGTTGGTGTTAGGTGTGCGGTGTAGTTGTGTGTCGATGTTGGTACGACACGACACGCGAGCCGGGCACGCAGCGTGCATTCGCCGCACGTCTTCCTTCGTGCTTATCAAGCATTTACATATGCTTCGCCGTGTACGAGCATCGAAAATGTTTCATGAATAAATTTGTAATCCAATTTGGTCGTTAACTTCTGACTCGACAAACACGTCGGCGTCGTTCCGCATCAAATAGAACGAAACAAAAAACTCCCAAAACAAACAACCGAAATCGAATCTAATAATCTTCGGTTCGCTTGAAGCGATTAATCAAAAAAATACGCAAGTCCCAGCCCTTTTTCGAGTTTCCTCGTTACGGACTAAGACGAGAATCATTAGGAATTAAATTTCCCCTTTCATTAGTCCCTCAACCCTCGTATAATTCCGGACGCGGAGCAATAACAATATAAATCCCCCGTCGCGCCGAGCGGGGGATTACGGCTTGTCTCGACCCTAATTTAGGGCTGCCCCCGCCCCGGATTAACGAAGTGGCGGAATCCGCTAGGGTTGTCGCGCAGTATAAACTTGTTACGTGTTTAATGTTTTATTGACGGGTGGTGAGGGAGTTCTCATTTAAATAACCGTGAGCCCGATGTTGCCCGATGCGACCCGCGACCCTTCCGCACGCCCGAACTCAACTGCCATTATCGTCATACCTTCATAATATCAGTCCGCACCAATAAAAACTTCTAGGCCAAGCATTCAAACCCATAAAAATATTACAATGACGTACTTTCTTCGCTTAAATTCACAAATATTACTTTATCGAATACGCAAGCCCCATAAAAGCTTACATACACTTTTATTGTTATAGTCATCGTTTTGATCGTTTTGCCGCAGATTATCGTAGAATTTGTTTCAGTGCTTTCAAATGTGTAACACAGTGAGCTTTTTATTTTTATATCGCATCGTTATATTAAAAGGTCGGCGGGCGACCTTTACCAATTATTTTTTGTGTTCTATGCGTAAATGAATGGTTCGTTAAAGCGTAACGAATTGCTTAGCCGGTATTAGCTTGTATCTAGAGATATCGACACATATTGCAGCGAAGGAATCCCTGGGAGGGGAGAGCATTCGAACCCTCTTTGATTTAAACTAGGGGATCACAATTAAAGCGACTGCTTTCGCTTTGTCAACATGATTCACAGAAGCGATAGAATGTTTAATCACAATAACTTTATGACGGCTTACACACTCGCAACATTTATAACATTTCTCGTAATATCTTATCAAACATAAATTCACGAAACGAAACAGCTAATTTAACAACATCGATTACCTAAACGAATTGCCTTTCATCACGACGAAACTCGAGTTGAGGTAATCTATTTAAGTAATTTTACGGAGCGAAGCCGCGTACCCACAACGTATTAAAATTTGCCTGGAAACCGCAAAGTAGACGCAAACACAAAATTAAAGTCGTCGACACTTAAGGGCTTCGTAGTTTGAAGGGGAGTTTCCGTGAAATTTCTCTCGGAATGTCGAAATGGCGGATGAGTTTCGCAAGTCAACTCAATTATCGTTTTAATTAAGGCGCCATGCCACGTGACATTTGTTTGCGTGCGTGAAAGCGATCAGGGCGCCCCACTCTCCCCTTCCCCCCTCGACGTCTGCTCCTGTTAATTGTGCTAATTACTCCTGTAATGGAGCAAGGGGAGGGGAGTGATTGCTTATCGACGGCTTCTCCGGAATTTACTTTGTGTGATACACCCGAATTGGCGTTTATTTCATGTAATTTTTAGTCCACTTTACCGCATAATCAATCGCTTGTGATTAATAATAACATAGATTTCACATAAGCCGCAAAAAGTATACCCTCATTCAGATTATTTATAAGAATGTATCGGTTAGGGAATGAGTTCTAAATACCGGATTGGCGAAGGTTAACAAACAATGCAGTAATGAACATCAATTGCATTGGGCAAGTTTCCAACAGTATTTTGTTAGTAGCGTGGCGTACGGCTGAGTTCGCGCGGAGAGCGCTCATAACGCGAAGTGGTGAAGGCGGAGTAGCGGCATAATGGTTCAGCACTCAGGAACAGATTGCGCGCGCACGTTCACAAGCAGAGCGACGAGCGGAGCGGCGCAGACCAAGAACATCTCGACAACCACCAGGCAATTTGGTTATTTGGGGTCGGCCATAAACCGATAGCGAGCGCAGTAAACGCAATCCTCTACTCGCGACTATAAACTTTACGAGTCACGTAAAAACGCGCTCGAAACGTCGACTCGCTACCATAAATTTATGCTAATGTATTCTTTATAGGAGTTTAATGTGTATTCAGAAATTCCTCCATTATTTATGTATACGAATGAACCGGTAAAGTTAATTTTAAAGTCTCCGGCTGCGGTTTACGCGATTGCGAACGATTATTTTTTTAAACTCTTTTTAGGGTGTGCCTTCGATGAGTTCTGATGCTCAATCTAAATTGTTTTCCATAATTTATCGCCCCCACCGCCGGCATCAGCGGTAAAAGACCGGTTCAATAACGCAAGCTCTTCGAATGAATGAACTTTCATTCAGTTTAATATCTAGAGATCGTGAGCCATTAAGATTATTGTCTGTTATAAATTAACGATATAATGGGGCTTAAAAGTAAAATACGCCATAAAACTTTCGATGACAGTATCATAAAACGTAGCCGTATAAAATGGGTAGTCCCGATAAAAGCTGAAAACGTCGCGTGTAAATCACGTAACTTTTCAAAACTATTATGGCTGAAATATAGTCCGAACTCAATCTGTACATTTCCGAGCGGCGGGCGGTCTATTTATCTATTTCCCCCGCTTCCGCCCCTGAGCGTCCGGTTAACCGCCCCCCTTCCGGTTAACCGGGCGGCGCGGCGGCGGCGCGGCGCGCGCGGCTAAACGGCTCGTCGCGTGACCGCAGACAATAAGCCCGGGCGGCGTTAACAGCGCGCCTGTGTGTTGCCACTTTATATGTTACGTCACAGATTCCCACCCCCCCCGACCCTTCCCTGTGACCGGCACATGTGTGCGCCAGGGATGCCATGCGACTATCTCGAGCCTCGGGGTGACACCCGCGCGTGAATAGCTTCCTTCGGACATAGCTCAACTATAAACTTGAGGCAATGTACCGAGAAATATTGTTGAAACTTCGCACATAACAGCGAAGATGGCAACAGTTGCTTTGTATTTTACAACTTAGTGTTCGTGCATCTGCTTTCATTTCCAGTGATATTTTACTGTCTTCCTTAAACAAAATAAAGTCAAAATGAGTTTTAGTTTACTTTTTTGAGAGCTAGCGACACGCCCCGGCTTCGCACGGATGCATGCTATACGCATGAACCTTCCACTTATCACTTTATTTATAAAAAAAAACCACATCAAAATCCGTTGCGTAAAAATACATAGCGACTTGGTTTTATACTATGTAGTGATGATGGTTATTTAACTAAACAAAATATAAGATGATTATACGGCAGCCCTATTTTCCAGTGGTCGTGTTGTGGGAGCTTATTCTTTGAAGCTACTTGTTTAGCTGGAAACATCCCAGGACCTCCTCCCCGTTCAATTGCCCTTTTCTTGAGGTCGACCTGTGTAAAGGAATAAGGTAAAGGAAGATTAACTTAGTTCACTTTCTGCTGAAAAGCAAAAACTTGTTTCGCGATACCCGTAAGTGACTATAATTACAAAAGTAAAATTATACCTTCGTAAATTTTAATATTTCCGGTAGTAGTGAAATGACAAACAATAATTTTAAAGCAGCCCATAAGCCAACCGCAAAATTGATGTTTAAAATGAACAGCTAACGGCAAACAGCCCGCCATCCAGTGAACGATTCGTAAGCTCACATAAAATCCATCCAATCGAACCCAACACGTCGCATTACCAAACGCCCGTACCTCTCTCGAATAGCGTCACTTGAATTTCGATGTTGAACTCTGTAGAGACCGAGTGATCGTAAAATTAGGGCCTCGAATACACGATCCCCTCGGGTAAACCCAATACATATACATACGACACCTACAGACACCAAAGTCTATCTATACAGTGTATGGGTAGCTTTCGGATCGTTCGAAGCACAGACATCGCTTTATGTTCCGTTCCACACGACTTGTGCCAATAATAAAAGTTTATTGGCTACATCTCGCCTATCAAATATCCAATAACATCGGCCGCAATAAGCCGTGTCGACTTGTTTATCCTATAGAGTGATGGCTGTGGTGGTCTCTCAATGCTAACGCATATTGGGCAAAGAGCGAAATTAGAACAACCGCATTATGGCATTAAGAGCCATAATGCTTTAAGACTCTTTAATAGAGTCTGGTAACATGTTGAGTGGCGATAAACAGATGTGAGGATCTGGAGTGTTATTGTGTAGCGCTGGCCAGGGAAGGCAGTAAGTCACCGCGGGTGGCGACAGGTCGCCGCTCCGAGCAAATTAACAGCAGCTTTCCCTCGCCTCTAACTTAGTGCCTCGTAAAATTAGGCCTGTTACACCACTAGGCGCTGGCGAGCCTGTGAGATCCCCCTCCCTGAGGAGCAGGATTAAGTCCCTGCAGTTTCCCATTCGGGAACAGTTAGGCGAGACACTCAGAATTCGTGCTGAATACTGATCTTCGCAACACGTGAACAGTTTTTAAAATGCTTGTAATATAAACACAAATTCGCAATCAAATTGAATTTGCAATTTAATTAATATCTATCAATGCGGATAGCCTTTACGGTCGAACGGTCACGGGTGCGAGCGTACACTTGAAATAGCATCCGTCTAACACACAACCAGCTGCAAGCACTCGACCGAAAATATTAAATCCGTAATATTCCGGTGCCGGTATCTATAAAAGCAGATAGGTACGTCAACGTACGTTATGTCAACACGGGTGGAATCAGTGAAGCGCTGGGCGGTCGTTCGTCACGTATATGATTATTTCATTAGTCCGTATTTGCGCGCTCATCCAAATGTTGCGGTCGGTCCAGCCGCCCCCGCCCCCCGCTCGCCCCTGCAAAGCGAGGGGGCGATGACCACTCCCGGAGCTAATCATGCGGTCAGTTTGTTCTGCCTCAGCGTGTTTTGATATTGATATTGACTGTAGAGCTCGGATCGCTGCGTACCGATTTATTTGCGAACAATGATCGATTGATGCTATACGCACGTACATAAGCCCACCCAGTAAACGTTTTGATTATGTTTACCTAAATTTTACGTAGGTATTTGAACAAACAATTTCCAATATTGCCAATTTCAATTGGTTTGCGGTGTTAATATGTTGTTTGTGTTGTTACAGAGGAATTCCATTTCACCAGGGGAGAGGGAGAAGTACAGAACGCGGAGTCCTGCCGAGCCCGACCACAAGAAGTTAAAGAAAGAGGAGAAAGATATGGGTCATGAGCTGGTGGTGGACGATGCCAGCGAGGAGCCAACATCGCCACACAATGGTGCTCCATCCCCGCGAGAAAATGGACTTGATAAAATGCAGCCCAAGAAAGAACATCCTCCGCACAGCCCTAGGTAATTATTGACTTGACAACATAAACAATGCAAAATCACGGTCAAAATTTGCATCATCAAAGCAAGAAACAGAATAATATTTACGATCCTGTCAGATGTCTGAAATTCAAATCTACATCAAAATAATTTACAGCGTGATAAACTATACTTTAGAGTTGTTCTGTGATAGAATGCAACTCATTGACAAACGGAAAGCTGGATTTACATTTACATTACTGCTGACCAACTGCGTTTCAAAAGCCGACTATAAATCTTTTAGCGCTGTCATGAAGCCAAATCAAACATAATTATCCGTACCAACGCCCTTAAATAAACTATTACATTTATCAGACACTGACGAAGCCACACACTCACACCTCCTAACGTTTTGTGAACAGCTTTCCAAGTGTTAATTCGCTTGATTCCCTTCATCCTTTTAATAGAAGCCTTATTATGTAAACTATTTGCTAGTTGTAAGGTCGCCGAACGACATGCGGCCAGTTGTTCCAGATTAAAGTTAATCCGCCTCCTAGTTGAATCAATTACGGAATACTAACACGGCTCAAGCTCTCTAGTCCTATTACCAACAAATTACATTAGATGCCTTGATGGATAGGCTGATAATCTTTGTAGTTAATTATAGACAGCCTGAGCTACCTTGTTTTCATAAAACTTTAGAGCAATTTTGGGGCTTTGTAAATGTATTAAATGGGTAGGTACTATGTAAATGTAAACTTTGTTTTTAATTGGCCTAATTAGGTTTCAGTCGGCAGCTAAATGTTTTGAAACTATATAAACAAGAATGTTACGATTAAGGTCAGTCAAGGTTCCTTATTGCGCAACAATAATGTCCTGGATTAAAATTTAACATATCTAACAATGTTTCTATAAATTCCAGATCTGGGACATCAAGCAATGCATCGACACCGTCAGCAAAAAAGTTAGATGAGAAACCCAGCACACCGATCTCAAAGCCAGTGACGCCTACATCCGGCGCCAGTGGGGCTGGATCCGCCGGTGCCCCCCTGAAGGCCGCAGTCAAGCCCCCAGCCCTGCAGTACCCCTACTTGGGAAACGGGGCTCATGATGCATACGGCCTAGCAGGATACTCAGCCAGAGCAGCATTGGCGTATGAACCACTGCGTCCACCAATCGGACCGGCGGGCTTGGCGCCCATACCTGGAGGCAAACCGTAAGTTTTATCGGAACATGTAGTCCAATTTAGAAATACCTCTTGTGAATTTACTATAAGAACACGGCTGACAAGTGAACATCATGTAATCCATGTAACGAGAACATTCTGCTGTAATTCGCAACTAACGATGATAACATATGTACATTGGCATGTTCATCATTCATGCTATGATGTAAAGCCAATTCGTAAATTTTGCTACACATATTAAACAAATACATGTTAATTTGTTCCCTTTCTTTCATTCCAGGGCATATTCATTCCATGTGTCGGCTGAGGGTCAAATGCAGCCGGTCCCTTTTCCCCCTGATGCCCTCATCGGTCCCGGCATACCACGGCACGCGCGGCAAGTTTCAGCATTAGCTCATGGCGAAGTTGTCTGCGCGGTAACCGTATCTTCGCCAACCAAATACGTATACACCGGAGGCAAGGGGTGTGTGAAAGTGTGGGACATCAGCCAGCCCAGCAAAGCTCCAGTCAGCCAACTGGATTGCTTGGTGAGTGGGTAACTGTCGTCGACTCCCTATTTGGCATTTTATTTGGTTTTATTTAAATTCAAAGACCTATTACGACAGTATCAGTCATTATCTGTTAGATATTTTAAAGCTTGTTTCTTTGTCGTCTATTGATGATTTGAAGATTGAAATTTCACATGGCTCTCACAACTTATTGTTTCTGTTGATTATACGTATAACTTACCGCCATGCTTATTTTGCGGGTTTGCTCTTTCCAGCAACGAGACAATTACATCAGATCAGTGAAACTGCTTCCCGACGGGCGCACTCTGATAGTGGGAGGCGAGGCGTCCAACCTGTCCATCTGGGACTTGGCGTCGCCGACTCCGAGGATCAAGGCGGAGCTCACTTCCTCGGCACCCGCCTGCTATGCTCTTGCCATTAGCCCAGACTCAAAGGTACGTAAAATAAGATAATAAATCAATCACAAGAGCAGCATAAAAATAAATTAAGATTTAGGGTTGAATAACAAACGAGAAGTAGTTTGATAGATGCTAAATGTAGCAGTACAGTAAATGATGAAGGCAAGGCAAGAGGAGAACACAAACTTCTACATTGTTAAATTAAACGATTAAAGCGAACACAGATGCCCTAGTCTGAGTTTACGATAAGCTTACGATAAACGTTTAAACCATTGATTTCGTTAAACAAAAAGGCATATCAGAAGGCACTAACGAGGTACAGCTTAAAAATGCGACAAGTACGACTCATTTTCCTATCCCTGAGTCCGTATGCATAAAAGCACTGAAATCATCTATAAGAATTTTATATTTATCATGTCAACTCACATGTGCAATGGGAAGCAAAAAGCTAATGATTAAGTTACCAATAGAATTTTAGATTTTCAAAAGACAGTTGGCATGCTATGATAAAGAAATATTTAACAAACAAAGAGAGACCCTTTAGTGAACCTTGTGTTACTTTACTCCAATAAAATGAGAACAAGAAACGAGTAGCATTTCCATCTTTTGCCACTTGGACTCAACCGTTTTAGCTCATCTGAAACACTACAATATTTAATTTTACCACAGCGTCCATCAAATGACATGTATGCACGAATTAAAAGCTCATCCAAAATCCATCCATTCCAGGTCTGCTTCAGCTGTTGTTCAGATGGCAACATAGCAGTGTGGGACCTGCACAACCAGACCCTGGTGCGTCAGTTCCAGGGACACACGGACGGCGCCTCCTGTATAGACATCTCAGCCGACGGCACCAAGCTTTGGACCGGCGGGCTTGATAACACAGTGCGGTAAGTTATTCAATAACAATTATTTTTAAAATTACGCGATCTTTACACATAATTATTAGTATTATTTTAACGGGTATTTATCGGGTCATCCCGTGACCAAACTAAAAAGCTTTAAAGTTATCTATGTTAAGTATCATGTCAAGTGTTACTGTGACAATTATAGGTGAATACAGCATGCATTTTGGGTAAACATAGTTTTTTCTTACCGTTTATTGGTTTGAGATTTTGTGTGTGTAGTTTCAAAGCATTATCATCTGCGTTGACAGGCATCGCAAGCGCCGTTAGTTCATAAACTTTTTATATCTCTTGAGTTATTTAATAGTTCTTTTGTTTTCCAGATCTTGGGACCTGAGAGAAGGCAGACAACTACAACAACATGATTTCAGCTCACAGATATTCTCCTTAGGATATTGCCCAACAGGTAAATATTTTGTTTTTGTTCAAACTCATGAAGTTCTCAGAATCGTTCAGTAACTGATTATAATATCGTCCTAAGAATTTTTATGTAACACAAAAAATGTCCCACTGCAAGGCAAAGGTCTCCGCCATTTTGTTAATTTAAAACAAATTGCCCAATGAACTTAAAGCTAACATTTAATTTATTCCAAATTAAATTACAATCGTGGTTAAGAGTGTATACTACCTCAAACTGCTAATTTTCAACTCCGCCGGATGTCCATATCGTCTAAACTACTGAATATTTAACTTTGAAATTGATATATGGTAAAGTTCAGGACTTAATCTATCGATCATATGTTTCGAAAACACGATTCCATAAAATTTTCTCGATAGAAAAAATCGCAAAGTTTCCTCTAAATTTTTACTAAAACCTAAATTTCTCAATAAATACAGAAGTTCAGATCTTGACAATAAGCGTGGTAATAGAATTAGGTAAGTATTATAAAAATGTTATATGTTTCGGGTTTTTCAAATAATGTCCTAACGTACTTGATTTTTGGTGATTTTTGGACTTGCGTAGCAATGCCCTGTCCCGCTCTTATGAACAGAGTTGAGGTTGTATGCGCCCTTAATGTATACATGTTTTTATGACATGGGGGAATATTTTGAGTATAATTTTTTTTATACATATTAATATTATTTTGTTACCTGATTCGTAAATAAATGAATTGAATGTGAATTTTCTTCACATACTTTTATTTCACGATTAATATCGTCCTGTGTGTGTCCTTTCCATATTCAAACATTTGAACCGCATATCTTTGCCACAATCTTATACCCTTGTCTATGTAATGGTCTTAGCTATTTTTGTCTATTATTTAATATTCCTTTTCGTTTCAGGTGAATGGCTAGCAGTAGGCATGGAGAATAGCAACGTGGAGGTCCTCCACGCAGTCAAGCCTGACAAATACCAGTTGCATCTGCACGAATCTTGCGTGCTCTCGTTACGTTTCGCGTCCTGCGGCAAATGGTTCGTCTCGACGGGCAAGGATAACCTTCTGAACGCGTGGCGCACGCCTTACGGAGCTAGTATATTCCAGGTGATTATCATTTTTAGCGTATACTTTATAGGTAAGAAAATTAGATTCAATAACATAACCACAGATAATATAATACTAGTTTTGTTAGATCACAGAAACCTCAATAGCTAAATCAATACACCTAACGCCATCTATTGTAATTATTTTTTACCGCAAAAACTTTTCTATGGAATGAGACCCCATGACAGAACCAAATTAGATTATTAGCCCCTTCCTGGGTTCAAATTCTTAACTATGTCACAGAATAACTATATATAGTACTAACGTAACTATGTATAAAACGAGAAAGAGCAAATAATTATGCCATTCATTGTCATTTGAAGACTGATATCTATCGTATTTGTCTTGTAATTATACAAACTAAATGTGTGTCCACAAAAATACGCTGGTCTTGGCCATCCTGTTTGAACCGTTTGGGTAGGAATGCTTGCAAACTTCACACAGATTCCACTGGTGAAACGAATGCTGCCTTCTATTTAGGTCAACGATTATTTTAGATTATTGATATCGATATTCAATGTATCAATGCTGCCAACATTCTGGGCACTATGCCTTCTATAGACGGCTTAGATTTTTATGAAATTGATATAATCACGCCAATACGTTTAAAGCGCCCTCTAGATGAGCGATCTTGCATGTCCCGCGTTATGGCGGGAATTCGAGCGTGCGGTTGACGTCAACGTAAAACCGCAGCACTAGTATAATAAATAACCACCTCTGTGGCCCAGGTTGGGGGTTCGATTCCCGCCTCGGGACAAATGGTTGTATGATCTGCAGATATTTGTTGAGGGTGTTCTGGTAGTTTTCTTTGTATAATAAAACAATATATATCTATGTTCTTGTATATTATCATGTATAACAGTTATCTAGTACCTATAACACAAGCTCTGCTTAGCTTGGAGCTAGATGATGCTGTGTGGATTGTCCAGCATTATTTATTTATTATGTTAATTTGTTGCCGTATGTCTTTGTCGAATTTATTTTTTAAACATGTCCTTTGTGTTGTTACAGTCAAAAGAATCCTCATCAGTGCTGAGTTGCGACATATCCTCAGACGACAAGTACATAGTCACAGGCTCCGGAGACAAAAAGGCGACAGTCTACGAGGTTATATACTAGTGACATAAAAGACAATATAATACAAGCGAACAAAACCGATCAAGTGACTGTGTAAGGCCCAGTTTCCACGAAGTTCAGTTCTTTGAAACACCCTAGATGATAGTAGTTGGAACGGGGCATGTGTAAACTAGTGAGGAACGTTCTGGGAACGGAGAGAAGTGGTGATATAGCATTAGTGTATGTATAGAATATATTGGGAAGCCTGTATGTACTTATGCGACTTGTTTATATAGATTAGTGAGCGCGTTTTATGTTTATTTGTTGAACGCCCGTAGTGTATGTTGGCAGCAGATCTCAAAATGATGATTTCGTTTCAATATTGTTGTAAAGCTCGTATTAAAGAAAAAAATATGCGCAAACTCTATACTGTTATTTCTTTTGTCGACCTATCCTCAAACATTAAATAAAAAATGCTGGATAATCCACACAGCATCACCTAGCCTCACGCTAAGGAGAGCCTGTGCTTACAGGTACTAGATGACTGATATATTTAATCATCACCATCATCATCACCAGCCTATAACAGTCCACTGCTGGACATAGGCCTCCCCTAATAATGATGAATACGCCATAGATGGCATTATTCATCAATTGGGGTTTATTGCCCCTAATCCCCACGCTGGGCATGCGGGTTGGGGATCGCAGGTCGGTGAAGTTGTTCTGCAGAGGGCGCTGCTGCCCGTCCCCTGGTGTGTGTCCCTTAGTCGCCTCTTACGACACCCACGGGAAGAGTTGGGGTGGTGAAATTCTATGCCGGCACCACACGGCAAATATATTTAATACAATAGATTAAATAGATCGATATTTTTTTATTACATAGGTATAAATAGAAAATGAACAAAATATTAATAAACACTCATTGGATCTATCATTAATAATGGTCTGCCAACTTAAAAAAGTTGTTATATGTAGAGTTATTGCTCACTGTAACTTATGCCAATAGAAGAACTGAAATAAAAATAACAGTGTCATTACTATAAGTTACCAGACTATTATGAATCAAGTGAAACCGCAGTGGTTAAAATAAAAAAGCTAGTTAGCTAAATAAAAATTTGTGAATTTAATTTTACATAAACTAACAACTTAGGTGAGGTTTTAAAGGTTTTCCACTACTGCTTAGTACCTTCTATGAAATCAGGCGTCAAATCCATATCTGAATCAGATGAACTCATTGTAATACAAACAAACGAAGATCTAATTGCAGCTTTCCCGCTTTTTTTTAGAATGAGCCATTATTTTCACATTTTGTCATTATCATGGTTCAATAGAAATGATAGCTGTCAGATGGCTGTCAGTTGAAGACTCCCTGGATTTAAAAAGTATCACTTTCAACCCGCTCCATAAGCAACTTCAGACCTACTTTCCGAATAAAATAAAATCCTAGAATAATTAAAATTAAATTATCTGGTTTCCTACGATTTAATTTAAACTTTACTGATCAAATCTCAGAGGGTTAGTACAACCATCTAGAGTTTTGATGCGTCTTATATGATGATGATAGAGCTAATGTTAGGTTCATCTCGTTAATGTAAATTGTGTCAACAAAGCCGGACAGGCTTTGACGATTAACAGGTATCTCAAAGCTCGATCATCTACGTCGTAGGGTTATTTTTTTATTAAGTTCAGTAACTAAAACGATTGAAAAACAAGTACCTACGACAAGTCCGAGTGTAACTCGAGCGTCGAGGGTTTTGAACTTTCGTCGTATAGGTAGGTACTTAACGGTATATTGACGACGTCTTGGCGCGGTGGGCCAAGGTCCGCTTACGACGCAGAAGGTGGCGGTTTGATTCCCGCCTCGGGACTAATATTTGTACGATGTGCAGATTATTTGTTCGGGTGTTCTAGTCCTTTTCTACGTACACAAAAATAAATCATCTAATGTGATACATATACTTTATTAAGTATAACAGCTATCATAGTAGTACCAATAACACAAGCTTTAATAAGCTTGTGGCTAAATGATGCTGTGTGGATTATACAGGATACATTACTTTTCTCAAAAATTCTTGGAGCGCTGTGGAACTACCCATTACAGATACTACAGAGATTAGTAAGTAGGTAAGTGGGTACCTACAATTTTTTTCATTTGGTAATTTTTTCGACCTTTTTTTAAATATTTGAAAAAGTATAAAATTTATCAAAATTTCAAAAACTGTTTGGCCAAGACGTCGAATCAATACCTTTCATTTGATACCCCACTCGGTGGGTTAGTTCACCTTTAGAAAATTATACCCTCCCTTTTTGACCACATTTCAAGTTATAGAAGAATCCTGCAGAATAGAGAATACTATTATACCTACCTAAGAAAACATAACATAAAGACATGCTTAAAGTAGAGGAAGTACTTATAAGGCGGCATGAACTTCAAACCATATAACTTGATAATTATATAGCATTAATATTGTGCTAACTTCAAATAAGAATAACTTATTGGGAACCATATGCCGAAGAGTCAACAAACAATTTCTCAGAAAACAAAATATCAATGTGATTTATTTCCATTAAACATTACATGACTCTTGGACACGTCACAAAATACAAATTACTTTAGCAAAACTAGGAAAAAGCGATCACTTTGATTTTTCTCTAACTTCAATATTTATCAAGATAATTAATGAGCAAGAATCCTTTCCGCTGTTAGGTTAGTTTTCGAGTTGGAGCAAAACTTGTCCCAATACTAAACCTAACAGAAAACAAAACTACCTATATTCGCGCCCAAAAACCCAAACAAACAAGATTCATAATAATTTCAAACACGCAAATAACACGTGTGACGTGGACATTTAAATTTAAATCCCAGCCCGATAACGGATGCTTGTGCCCATGGGATAGAAACACGACACCTGTTTATCATTGCTTTGCTATTTTTCACTCAGCAAAGCCATGTGGGTAGTATTGATGATTTTTATCAATCAATATGTCGCCGAAATATTTGGAAGTATACTAAACTAGATACATGGTTATGAGAGCTCTGATAAAAGCTGTGTGATATTATATTAGCCAACTATTTTTGGATGCAATTTGCTACGACGATGCGTTAAAACCGTAGTTATCCTACATAGCTGTTTTATTTATGACTCACAAGTACATACATACATTCTTATTCTTCTAGTCTTAAGCCTATGAATTGATTGTAATTAAAATATTTTATTATGAAATACCTATATAAAATTATTAAATAGACATTTAATTTTATATACTGTTATATTATAATGTATGTCGTAAACATAAGTGGAATTATAAAGCTAGGTAGTTCAAAAGATAATCTCCTTCTAAATTACCTACCTACCTATTTCAAAGCTTAAGAACCGAAATTATTATATTTCCCTATACATTCGCAGGAAATAATAACCATATTTTCATCGCAATGGGACTTAATCTGTGTAGTATGTTATTCATAAACCGGGTCTTTGTTTGCTTAGTTCTAACGCGTAGGTCACTCACGTAACACCATAACCTAGTAACTTTAAAAAGGGTCAATTCTCCATACAGCACGGTCAAACTTAAGAAATCTTGAAAAGTTTGGAAAAATTATTATTCAAAATTCTCTGGGGTGAATTCCCAACTACAGATAAGATGATACTTTTGCAAATATTGAGATAAAAAAGTATGTATTTTACCAAGTTCTGTGAGTACAGATGCATATACTTAGGTCAATTATCTGACCGTTGCGTTGGTAATTGGATCGCTGATCCTGCAACAGACGCTGGTACCGCCAGCCACCGGCTAGTTAGGTATCGTTCCAATGTAAATACAACATACTTCATTACACGCAGTTCTAACTTTTTGGTAAGTGCGTTACATACTTATATAATATAGATCTTTACCCGCAAGACTGTTAGCAATTTGGAAACCTTAGATGCTTAGTCATGTGGTTTAAGTTATTTTCTTCGGATAAGGAATATGTACCTTTTTTTTTTTTTTTTTTTTTTTTTACGATGGGAAAATGCTGTTTGCGCATTCCCTCTAGCATGAGGAGAGCTAGAGGGGTATGTTGGACTCTCCACTGGGCTACTAACGGAATGTTAGCAGTTAGTGACATACCAACTAAAAACCCATCGATATTTCCTCTCTCACCTTAGTGCCAGAGCGTCGTCAAACCACTCGTCGCCAGACGATTCGTTGGACGACGCACTGGCACTTGACAGGGTTGCGGGTTCCCGGTTGGATTCGACCGCTACCCTGTCGGTGATCATCCGTCTTGGACGGATCCCTATTGTAGTCCCTTGAAAGGGCGAGGCATGTCCCGGAGTATTTTGGGCGTCCCTCTCCGTCGGAGACCTGTGCAATGCTGGGGTGGTTCTCCTCGTACCATTGCCCAGCTGGTCTCCATCGAGCGGAAGAAGGCGATGGAATTGTCGTCGCCTCCTTCCGGTCCTCCGTTGGCGGAGCGGCTCAGCTTGAGGGTTTTCCTCCCTGATACGCTCAGCTGCTTCTTTTTTAGAGATCACGTTCTCGCAGAAGGTGACCATGGCTTCCCAGGCCCTCTCGCTGTCAAGCATGGCTTTCACCAAGCACGGCAGCGAGAGGTCCTGACCAACTACATTTTTCAGCTCTTGACGCTGCATCGACCAAGCGCTACACTCCTCCAGGGTATGTTGTGCTGTATCCTCGAGGGCGCTACAGTGATGACAGGCAGGAGTTGTCTCTCTTTTTGCAACGCGGTGCAGATATTGCCCAAAACAACCATGTCCAGTCAGGACTTGCACCAATCGAAACGTGAGAGCACCATGTTCTCGATGCAGCCACTCTTCCAGGACAGGACGTAAGGCGTCGATAGTCCACCGGCCATAGCGTGCGATTTCCAGTTCTTCGGCCCACTCCTGGATAGCAGCTTCCCTCGCTTGTTCCCGCGCAAACTGTATTTCCTGGGGAGCCAGTCGGTGCCCTTGCGCCTGTTCCTCCTTTTTATACTCATGTAGCTTTGCAAGAACCCTTCCTTCTAGATCCCATGGCAAAGATCCCGCGAGTACACAAGCTGCTCCGTATGACACAGTGCGGTAGCCGCGTATCGTCCTGATTGCCATTAATCTCTGCGGTTTTCGCAGGAGAGCCCTGTTTTTGGCAATCAGAGCGTCCGCCCACACTGGTGCTCCATACAGGGCCATGGAGCGGATAACCCCTGTGAAAAGACGGCGGCAGGATGTTCTGGGTCCACCAAGATTGGGTAAGAGGCGAGCGAGAGATCCTGCTGCACTTTGAATCTTGGGGGTCAGCTTCTGGAAGTGCTCTGTAAATTTCCAGGCTCTGTCCAGCGTAAGTCCCAGATATCTCATGCGAGTTGTTAGCATGATTCGTACGTCGTTTACTATTATATAGGCACCAGCTGGTGGCTTACCACCTTTACCATAGAATAGGAGAGCCTCCGTTTTCTCTAAGGCCACCTTTAACCCCAAGAGTTGTATGCGACCAACCAAGAGGGTTGATCCCACTGAAGCCAAGTGAGCGACTTCTTCGTAACTGCGTCCCCGGGCGATGAACAGAGTATCATCAGCGTAGCAGATAACGTGTGTCCGGGGAAGCAGGGAACCGCGAAGAACCCAATCGTAACCTATGTTCCAGAGTAATGGTCCCATCACTGACCCCTGTGGAACACCGGTAGTCATGCGCCTGGCACAGACTCTACCATGCTTATCAATGTAGAGAACGTCCCGCTCCCTTAGGTAGTGCTCTACAAACCGTCGGAGGTAAAGTGGTACTGCGTGAAAACGCAGTGCTTCATCAATGCATGCATAGGGAAGACTGTTGAAGGCATTAGCGATATCTAATGATACTGCTAACGCGCGTTCTCCTTGTGCAATAGCTTCCTCTGTGATGTGCTTAAGTCGCAGTAGAGCATCTATGGTTGACCGCCCGGCTCTAAAGCCATACTGTTCCTCTGATAAATTTGGACCTTCTATCACCAAATGCTCAACTATACGGGCAGCCACTACGCGCTCGAGAAGTTTACCCATCTCATCGAGTAAAATGATTGGTCTGTAACCGGATGGTGAATCTAGAGGACGTCCCTCTTTCCGAAGCAGGCAAAGGCGACCGTCCTTCCACACTTTGGGAAACTGGCCCGCTTCAAGGCAGGAGTTGAATAGCTCCTTAGCTCGATCCCCTAGATGTTTAAGAGCACGTGCCAAAACACGGCCTGGTACACCGTCAGGACCTGGGGCAGTCTTTTTAGCCCGTAGATGTATTATTGCTCTACCAAACTCCCCCTCGGTAATTGAGGGGATTTCCATGTCGGAGGGTTCCATAGGTACTGATATTGCCATAATGGGAGGTTCGTGTGGCGGACACTCAGGAAATAGGCCCGTTACTACGTGATCAAGTAGTTGGGGCTCAAACGATTCGGTCGGAGGTGCCCGGTTGCTCAGTTTTTTTCTTACAGTACGATACGGGCGCCCCCACGGGTCTCTATCGAGTTCCTCCAGAAATTCAAGCCAGCTTTCTTTTTTAGCTCTGAAGATAGCTGTCTCTAGGGTCTTTTTGGCATGACGGTAACTCTCGTAGAGTTGCATCACCTCATCCTCAGAATGGCGCCTTCTGCGACATCGCGCGTATGCTCGGCGTGAGGTATTGCAGGTGGATCGGAGAGAACCTATTTCGTCCGACCACCAGTACACTTGTTTTCTCTCTGGAAGCTTCTGTACCCGTGGCATAGCTGCGTCACACACTGCTGTAAGAGTTTTGCGCAGATGCTCTGCCAGCATATCTACTCCATGAAGCGACGTTGGAACTGGGCACCAGCTCTGCACAATGGCTGCTTCCTCAGCCTGCTCTCTATTAAGGCGTTTCATGGACCACCGTGGAAAAGCATTTGAGCGTATGGCTGGTACATCCTGATGACCAGAGGAGGAACAGATTTCGAACCTGATGTACCGGTGGTCTGATAAGGTCTCCTCGTTCTCAAGTACCCGCCAGTTACGGGTGCGTGCTGCGATAGCAGGGGTAGCAAAGGTAACATCGACTATCGATTCTCCCTGCCATCTCACACATGTGCTCACTGAACCTCGATTTAGGAGAACAAGACCTGCAGCTGCAGCCCAATTCGCTACAGCTGCTCCTCGGTTAGTGGTAGAGGGGCATCCCCAGGCCACTGCCTTTGCATTAAGGTCCCCCATCACAATGACTTGCGATGGAGACATTCTCCCAACTAGACCGCTTAGCACTCGCAGATAGGTTTCAAGATCCGACAGACTTTTGTTCGGGGAGAAGTACGTCCCAATGAGTGTCAGTTCTCCCCACGCCACAGCGACATAGCCTGGCCCTCTCTCCCGAGCCGAAAGTGGACGAGACGATGTAGGCGCATAAATAGCCACTAATCCGTCAGTATCACCGACCCAATTAGGACTGTCGGGTACAGTGTATGGCTCGGCAGCTACAGCAACGTTAATAGACCACTCTGTCATTACTTGTGCAAATAAGCTTTGCGCAGCAGCGCAGTGGTTTAAGTTCGTCTGAAGAAGGTTGTATTGGGACCTAGACATACTAGTCTGACATTACAACCTCCTCCGCAGACTCTACAGCGGGGGAGGATTGAAGTGTTGGAATGGATATACCCCTGACAGCAGGAGGATTGCATTGCGTGCTTCCCATCCTGTGGCGAGCAGGCCGCTGTAGGTCGGAACATACGGCGCAATGAGGCTCTATTGCCTTACAAGACGCGGCCATATGATCTTCTTTCCCGCATCGGAAGCATAGTGTACCGCGATCTTTTTCTGAGGGACATAGCTGACGAGTATGGCCAATACCCATGCATCGGTAGCAGCGCATAGGGCGTGATTTAAGGCTAGAAACCCGTGCAGAGCTCCACCCGACTAAAAGTCGGCCTTTCTCGGTCACCGCTTTGGCCGCTGTGGCTGGGCATCGCACGTAAGCTACACCTGTAGCTCCAGGCCTAGACCTTATATCCCCGACTTTTATGTTGTCACTACGACAACCCGCTTGCGATGCGATTGCCGCCACAACATCTTCCTTATTTATGGAATCATCCAGGCCATGGATTCGTAAATCCACACAATTTACGGGGCGACCAATTCGAGCAACTTCATGAAGAGTTGACTGTAGTCTCTCCGCTAGAAGGTCCGCTTTCGTACCACTATCAGTTCCTGGGAGTTCTAACATTCTGGCTCCAGTAGCGGTCACCCTAGACCGGACACCGTCAATACCCAACTCGGCTAAGTTAATAGAGGTCTTAGCTTTAGTAAGCACCTCCGTGTAGGTAATACCCTTCTCCACAGCCTCTTGTGTAAGGGTTATTACCACTGCCGCTGAACGCGGAAGCGTAATCTTTTTACGCTTTTTGTGAGAAGCCGTTGTCGCTTTCTTGGGCTGAGCATCAACCGCAGAAAGAATAGCAGAAGCATCTGGCTTCTTCTTGCGGCCCTTCTTAGTCACAGTTGCCCATCCTTCATCTTCGACAACTCGTGTTCCGCCATGACTTGCAACAGCAAGTGCTTCATTTGCTGATGGACCCGCTGCTTTGCGAGCCACCGCTTTTGACTTCACAATTGGGTTTGTGAACTTTGGATTAAGGCCGGCCGAATGTGTTACAGCGGTGGATGATTTTTTCCTTGCGTCCACTGCTAGTGGTGGGCGCAGCGTTTTTTCAGGCAATAAGCGATCCTCGAGGTTAGCTATGCGAGCATTGACCATATCTCCGATGGAGATAGTGACTCGGCGTATTATTTCTTCCACGTTTACTTCCAACGGTGATAGAGGAGCTTCAGGTGGAGTTGGTACGGCTTTAGCACGCATGTTACGTTCCTCATAGTCCCTTCGAAGGGCACATAGATCTGAACGTAGGTTAGCCAGCTCTCGACTGAGCCGCTCGTTATCTGCCCTGAGACGCCTGGTCTCTTCATCGACAGTTCGCATTTTCAAGCTTTCGATGACATCTCGCATCGTTACCAGTGATTGGTTGATAACACCTTTCACCTGGCCGTTCAAGTTCTTTGACTTGCGAGACTGCTCTTGGATTACTTCGACCTCATGCAAGACACGTCTCCACAAGTCTTCCGCGCTATAATCATCGCCACATAAGCGGGAGTATGTTTTCCTCCCCGACTTTCTTTTTTCCGCTTGAGCGACATCATCGTCCAGAATTAAACGGTAGGTCTCCACACCGTTATTCTCATAATCTTTAGCAGTGTGCTCAGTACAAGTGCTAGGTTGAGTCCCTAATGCCGATTTTCGTCCACCGCGACCTCGATGAGCACTTGATATCTTCCTTGAGATACTGTCTGAGCCACTATAAACCCGCTTACGGGTCGGAACAGAAGCTGAGTTTTGACTCGTGTCAGAATCTGACAGCATTAAGTCCATCAGACTCTGACGCGAACCGCTCTCCCCTGTCCTCAAACTATTTGTTTTTCTTCTCCTATCACTAACAACGGAGCTTGTGCTCCCGTGGCAATTGACGTCCCCCCCAGAATACGATTGGGGACTGCGTGCCGAAGCACGGGAGGATTCCCCAACGGCAGCGCCGTCGGAACCTCCCTGGGTAGTCGTTTCACAATTTGTCCTTTTCCATTTTTATTATTCCAATTTTTTAACAAGGTTAGGTCCTTGGAGTGGCGCCCTAGCGGCCGGTTTCCCACCGACCATACTCCGAGCGTGAACCCGGACCAGCGATCACGCCCATCATCGCTCCGGACACCTACAGAAGTGCAAGTGTACAGAGCGACCGTGAGCAGAACGCAAGTTCGGATTCAC
Organism: Eupithecia pulchellata; assembly: GCA_963931895.1. Lineage (NCBI taxonomy): Eukaryota > Metazoa > Arthropoda > Insecta > Lepidoptera > Geometridae > Eupithecia > Eupithecia pulchellata. Next base: position 7,814,970 of record OZ007536.1, on the reverse strand, counting down.
GCACGCAATACTCCCCTCGGCGGGCGCCAAGACCATTATTTTGGGATTTGGTACCGTCATTGGCGTCTATAATTAGCCTGCCTCCTGCTCTTTTCTTTTTTTTTTTTTTTTTCCCACCTCTGCCGACCATCATTCACTGCTCTTTCTGATAAGTCAGAGAGACGCGTGAAGATGTTTATCCCTTAAACCCACCATGGTGTTCTGTCCGCGCTGGCCTGCCGATAACTTCCCTAAGAAAGCTATCGGCAAGCCAGTATCCCCTATCCGCAACCTGGGGACGCGCCACGTCGGAGTATCACCTCTCCGCCCACTGGGACAACCCAGCAGGTCCGTGGAAGGAATATGTACCTAAAGTAAGTGTGCGATGATGCTTAGAATTAGATTACGTCGTGTTTTTATTGTTTATATTAAACTAATTGCATAGGTTAGGTACCTATGCAATTAGTTTAATAAAACATTATTATCCATGCTTTATGATCCACAAACAAACAACCATGTTTACATTCTTTCACAGGAAGCCTGCGTAATTTGTTGTGTTGGAAAGTTTTATGGGGTAAACCCAGCCTTGTTTTCCACGATCGCCTGTGCAGAAAAAAAGTGGAATGGTAATGTTCTGGTACTAACGGCCGCAGCTGCAGTACTAGTTGGTATATAAATTGAGCTCCGCGCCAGATGATGGCAGTGGCTGGCACCGATCGCCGCCGACGCCGATAGCGCTGGCTAGACGTATGCTGCGTGCGTGTGACGCAACAGAAAAATACATGACATTTACAAAGAGCATTGTAAATATTGTAAGCTACCTACCTACGCTTATTTTAGCGATGCTTAATTATTTTATGTTAGGATTATTAGATTATAGAAGAATATTTGTCACGTGTTTTGGAAATACAGAACCATCTATGCACCCTGCATATTGGTAATTATAACCCCATAAAAGTAGAGAGCACTAGACTTAGAGTCTTGTCAACGTTATTTAATTAATTTTGTGTTATCTAGTGGAAGTCCTCATAACTAATAAATATACACTACGTGGAGACGACTGTTTTTGGTCTTGCATTTGTTTCATCCATCATAGAAATCTGAGTAATACAATACAATACAAATATACTTTATTGAACACCAAGATAGAGTAAAACAGAACAGAAAACATAAACACAAAAACAGTTGCACAATGGGTGGCCTTATCGCTAAAAGCGATTTCTTCCAGGCAACCTTTTAACAGTGCTTTATTATTCAGATTTCTGTGTTTCATATTCACACAAAAAAGAGCGAGTTAAACAGTCGTCCATTTTTTTCGCAACGGACATCGGCGGCGTCACCAAACGCTAGGCATAACATGCACTTTCTGCAGTGTCAGTGAATACAGAACCCAACATCATTCACAGATCCAATAACCCTAATAAGTATCTAGCGAAGATACTAAAATACAGTAATTTGGGATATTTTATTAAAGTCCATATGAAATCTAGAATCTTTTATGACACGACATAACTCACTTAGAGACTTTAGCTCCCATTCATTTGACTTTGCTAGAGTTCGCTCAAGCCACACTGAAGGAAAGGAGATTGAACAATGCACCCATATGCGTCCCATGACGTGTAAATAATCTCAGTTAGTTACCCAATTGTAATATAATAAGTATTAATAAAAATACTTTACGGTTTTACAATTATTTAACTAAATTAGAGCTAGTATTTACAATTGAAACAACTGAGCTAACTGCAGACTGTTGCAAACAAGTACAAGCTCAACTGATCCATAACAATACCAGTTGGAAGTGTACCCAAGACGCTGGCTGCATTGCCTCGCTGTATGGCAATGCTGATGCGCTGCGCCAGATACCGACCAGCTCTATGGTTGTTTATAAATTTATAATATTCATGAATAATTAATTCCCTCCATTCTTATTTTCGTTTTCGAGTTATTTCATGGGAATTTTTGTTTTGACTCGGATGTAAATTCTTCTTATCAGTTGCAAACACCAGCTTGAACTTTAGTCGATTTGTCATCGGATGAAGCAAATTAAAGATAATCGACCTCTGTGGCGCGGTGGGGTAGGCCCTGCGACGCTAGAGGTTGCAGGTCGATTCCCGCCTCGAGGCAAATATTTGTACGATCGGCAAATATTTGTTCAGGGTGTTCTGGTCGTTTTCTATGTATGATATATGTGTTAATATTCTATTATGTACCTCTATATCAGTCATCAAGTACCCATAACACAAGCTCTGCTTAGCTTGGGTTGGGGCAGTTAAGGCTGTGTGTATTGTCCAGCATTATTTATTTATTTCGGAGTCTATTCGAGTCCTTAAGCAGGGGTCACTTTAAAGTGAAGTGGCTTCACTTAATTTCATTTATCTCTTAAATTTCTATATTGAACCAGTTAAAAAGTGGTAATAAATAGAAACCGTTGTTATGTGACGCACGCTGTATGTATATGTAAGAATTTTATCTCTGCTCCCTTATCAAGGGGAAGCTTTTGCAAAAATAACTAACAGTTCCGGTTGTTTTTTATGGTTTTACCGATTACTCAATGTCAGTTAGGAGTTCTTTTTGTCTGTATGGATGCATTTCGGTTATCCGAAAGATATTTCTTCCTCTTGGTATCTTTGGTGTTATAGGACACGGGGAAACCTAAAGATATTTTAAGAATGAATTTATAATAATAATAAGATATACCTAATGCTGAACAATCTACACCACCTAGCCCCAAGCTAAGGAGAGCTTGTGTATCTTTGTGTCAGAGATAATGAATTCGTGTCAAATCCCATTTTCTTGAGAATATCGTACTTCAATAAGTCGTGAGTTTATTATTTATTATTGTATACAAAGTTACATAGGTAAAAGAACTGCATGATATGCGCCGGTCAAAAGCCTGATAACAGCATGAATGATCGGAAGACACAATAACAATTGAATAAATGGATCTCTTAATTGTTTACTATCAGTTTAACTATTCATAAGGATCGGAGAATTAAAAAATAATACAATAAACGTTGCATTCCTAAACACGACCTAAACAATCATGGAATTACAAATCAAGCCATACTAACTCGTAATATAACTGATCTAAGTAGAGTTCTAAACGGCATCAAGCGATCGATAACAATGAGTTATTGCCTTTGTTAGAGCATAGATATGTTCACAGATTAGCTATGAGTGTGATGCATGGTGTTGGTGCGACACATGTGCGGATCCTGCGATAATCGGTGCTCGTCGCGAGCGCCCGCGCCGGTCGTTATCACGCGCCGCGCTGACCGGCCCCGGCCAACGAGACGCACTCACTCCATCCCTGGGACCCGACCACAACGCCTGTGTCATCCCAAAATAACAATCAATTGTCAATTCATATCACTAGCTCGTACAAAACTGGCAAACAAGAAGGCAATTGTGAGTTTTTTTGTTTAAATTTGCTCTATAATTATTTTTTTAAATTGTCTGACTAATAACTTTATAATTTGTATTCCAGATCAACAATGTTTTGGGAAAGCAGCAGTGTGATCCTGGAGGACGCTCTCTTGAACGACCAGCTCTTGTTCGAGGTGTCGCCGGCTGAGAGCCTCATCAACTTCGAGCTGCCAACGTTGGATACGGACGCAGCCGCCGACTGGCAGCTCAACGATTTGGACATCAATTGTGATAGTTTCGTAATCGGTGTTAGTGATCTAAACAAGGAAGAAACCAATCAAGTTGACTCGCCGCCGAGTTTCGATTTCGAAGATTTGGACAGCAGCGTATTAGACGAATATCTATTGGAAGCTTTCAACAGTGATATATCGAACGATATCCCAAACTCCGGGACCGATTCCCCGTGCAGCGGTGATTCAGTGTACGCTCTGGAAACGCACGATTATCTTCCCCTCCAAAAAGAATGGGACAATACACCGGAAGAGAGTGTGACGAAAGTGCAGACATTCGGCGAGCCGAAGTTCTGCCCGGAGCAAGGAGCGTTCCGGTGTCCGGTCGAGGAGTGCGGCAAACTTTACGCGAAGGCTTCACACGTGCGCGCGCATTTGCGACGTCACAGTGGGGAGAAGCCTTACCGGTGCACGTGGGGAGATTGCGCGTGGAGGTTCGCGAGGTCAGACGAGCTGGCGCGCCACCGGCGGAGTCACTCCGGGGACAAGCCCTACAGGTGCAGCGAATGTGGCAAGAAGTTCGCGCGCTCCGACCACCTCGCGAAACATGGCAGAGTGCACGCGAGACGCGCGGCTGCCGCTGCCGCCGCAGCGAGGCGCTCCACGCAGCATTCCCACAGACGATCTACCAGAGGAATCTTGGTGTTATGATGCTGTTTTGATACTCTAGGTGCAAACTGGACTTGTGTTGTGCGGACTATAACAGTGTGCTTGATAACTACTTGTTTTCTACAAGGTAGTTTGCTTGCTGGCTGAATACGATTGTTATGAATGGATGAATAAGAAGTTACAGCGATTGTAAATATTCGCACTTCGTTTAGTGTAACTGTGTAAGGTTAAATCTAACGATAATATATGTTGGTAGGTAGGTAAGGTACTTAGTTGTATAAACCAACTTATGAACACCTGGTGTAATTAGAAATTGTTTTAGGATAGTGTTAATAATAGCAAAATAATGTTAGGTAAGTTTATTTTAATTTGAGTTAAAAAACATTGGATTGACTTTTATTGCGTTTATTTTATTTGAGCGCAAGCAGGATCAGCGGGAATATGCAGCGTTGAATCTTAAAAGATGATGATAAGTGTCTATATATGTAAATTAGGTGGAAGTAGATATCACCTACGAAATTTCGCTACAGGTTGATCCAGGGTACCTGCCTATATACAAGGACAAGTACCTACTCTTTCCCTCTTAACTTGTCTAAATTAGGTAACTACGGTGATGGGGTCAGGTCTCTTAAGCTTGACATATCCAATATCTGTATTATCATGATTGATTGCTACAACTTTTTCATCATGTATGGGTTTCCCTTCATACCTCCGCCAGAAAATGGAGATCTGTACGTACATTTTCCGACAAAATTTCTTTACGTGCCTATTACCATCGCATAGACTATGAGCAATGGTATGGGCACTATTTATATACTGTAATCTATAGAGTATACTTAGGTGCACTTGCGCCAGGCTAGGTAATCACGGTTTACTCAGAGTTAGATACTTACTACTTCTGAGTTAAATTCGAATTTTGTCTTGTACCGCCAGTGTAGTGTTTGTTCTAACTAAAAATTGTGAAATAATAGAATTGTTGCCAGAATACCAAAATCAAAAGAGTGTGTGTTCGATTAATCAAATGCTAAAATACAGCATACTCTCCCCTACTAACCCAGGGTTAGCTTGACTCCCACATCAGCGGGTTATAATTAAAAATTTTAACACAAGGTTAACTCCTAACATTTAGGAGTTAACCTTACACTTACCACCGAGAGTAACTCTCGGTGGTATGTGTTTACAAGACGAGATCCGAATTTAATTCAGAAGCATTATCTAACTCTGAGTTAACCGTAATGACCTAGCCTGGCGCAAGTGCGCCTTAGTGTGTTTTAAGCTAGCTAAATGTTTTACCGCGCGCGGCAATAACGCGCAGCCTGTGGGACATCGCCGATACTCATCAGAAAAAAGAAAATCGAAGTAGGTATCTAATTAGTTTTCCAGCAAAACCAACTGTTAGGAGCGAGGGCACAGGTATATAATAAGCGTTTGCACGAAAAGTTATACGACATTTCGATTTTGTATTGAAACTAAATTTATTAGTAGGTATTTATTTGAAATATTTGATCACCTGGCAGCAATCATTTATAATAAATAACAATTATTGCCGACCAATGATGCAGCTCAATTCATTATGTATGCATTTTACAAAATCAACATCTAAAATCGTTTTTAGTTATAATATAATGCACAACCTTCTTGGCTACTTATACCTACTAGATTATGTCGTAGTATGTAATTTGATACTTTCTGTTCCATGGGCAGGCATATCTAATAGAAGTTTTAAAGACTTGTTACATTAATGGATACCAATCTACATTTAGGTACCTATGTCTATCAATGTCTAATCCAAACGTATTACGCAGGGCAGCCAATAATGTACAGCCGAATTTATACGGGCCAATAATTTATAGAGCAGCAGATCCTTTGTAACAGTACCAAGATAGGGTAAGGTAGGTATATGTACTACCCTCTCAAACGACGCGACGCGACGTTGTCGACTACAATGGGTAAGTGAGTTATAGGCACAAGAAGCGATAATACGCTAAATACCCTCAAGATCACCCTAAGCAAGATAGCTCTCTAGTTACAAAACCCACCTTGATAAATCGACTACGACGGAAGGAAAGACCCCCTGGCCCTTGAACAGAGTGAAATCTCAGACGAAGAAGATTTTTAAATTCTATTTTGATTTAACTTTTTCGTCTGAGACTTTTTCGACATGGCAATTAAACTCAACCAATCTCATCAATTCATAAAATGACAACTTCATCATAATGATTGACGTTGACATACTAATGCCAAGTCAACGTCTATCATAGATGAAAGAGTTTTGCAATGGCACAACGAATGAACTTTTCGAAATGTGAAATGAATGAATGAATGAAAATAAAATTGTTTATGGTATTATCCGACATTTTTACAAAGGTGATTTTGTTGTTACTTTCCATTCTACATTGTAATCTTTTAAAATTGACAATCGAACAAATTGATACACGAATTATTTCAAAAATCGTTCCGTCCGTCCGACAAAAATAAAAATGGTGGTTGAACAGCAGAGATTATCTCTCTCCTTTCCCTAATAATTTTTATGTATGAATTGAACAAGCCAAAAGAAGCTTAGAGTGTGACAAAACTATTGAACTTCTAAAGTATTTTATCAGCAATAAGAATTATCAGTTGCAATTTCGTGGTGTATTCGCGAGAGTTGCGTGTGACAAATAACAGGTTGTCGGAGACTCGAAAAGAGACACCGATTTATGTGCACTTTGTGTCTCAGTGTTGTTTTTACCTCGGTACACTCTTGGGAAGATCGCGGCAAAGTTTTTTTAGACTTTGTGCAGTCACCAAAGTGAAAATAGTGCATCAGCGAAACCAGTTCCTAGATGAAAAGTTCAGAGCAAGCTGGACGAGTATTTTATTCAATCAGCATGTGACCCAAATCAAAGATTTCTCTTCTTTGTGTTTATTTTAATCACTTCTATACATCGAAATTGTGTTGTGGTAACTGAAGGGAGGGCGTAGTTGTGTCGGATGCAGTGTCGTAAATACAGAAGGAACGAAATCTATAACTTGTCACGGTTGAGTACCTGTTCTTCTCAGCGGGGGTCAGGTGCAGCCCGGTAAAAGCTCCACATGTTCCAATTTCTGAGGACAGCTTTTAGAACTGGGCAGACTTACAATTTCGGAAGACATGGACCAATCACAAACAACAGCACTTATGCTGGTAGTTGCTAATGCCGCAAGAAAGAAATAAAAACAAATTGTAAGAAAAACAATGATGCAAAATGGCTCTTCCTGAAAACCACAGATATATTGTGCAGGTAAGTTGTATGTAGTTATTGATCTCAACCAAAGTTAGTATGGTGCTGTTTAGCTTTGATCAGTGAAAATAAAACTAACCTTTATTGATAAACAATTTAATTAGCATTGCTTTTATAAACTAAGCATGGCTTGGTAAGTTTATAAAACCCTACAGATATGATATCAGTCCTCAACAATACAGACTGCAATAGTTTATTACCCAGCTATAGGTCTACTTACTGAAGAGGCAATCCTCAACAAAATAATTTTGTCATCCAGGTATTTGTGGGTGCATTATCACCACATTATGAAGCCTTGTCAGTGGAGGCGTCCAAACAAACCAGCTCGGATGAAATAGTAAATTGTATCACTGAAAAGCTCAGCCTTACAGATGGCACCGGAGGACCTTATGAGCTGGCCGAGGTAAGTTATGCTTATCTCTTGCCTTCATTTATCTGTTCTTGATCATAATTTGTGTTTATAGTGTTAACCAATACTTTGAGAATCTTCAAGAATTTTTGAATTGCCAACTTTGGCAGTATTTTAATAATCCTTAAATTTATAGCACTGGCATGAAACAGTAACCTTTCCACTCTAAATGGGAATGTGTCAGCCAATCCCACTGTATTAGCCACATAAAAACACTCGGGATGCTTAAGGGCTTTTGTTCTTGATCAAAGATCACAAATATGTATGTGCGTGAGTGTACTAATTATGATTCTTGTTTATGTTAGGAGAACACCAAAATTTCATACTCTTGATGAATGTCAATCCATGCTTTGATTAGTTTCAGTGATTTGATGTTTTATTCCTTACAATCAATACACATACATACACTGCTGAGCATGGAATAAAAATCAAAGTGCTTTATTTCCTTTAGACCTTACAGGCCTCTCATATGACTCCCTAAACAATGTGGGGTTATGCCTACCATGCTTTTCAGACAGATTGATGCAATGTAGGTGTTAAAAAACAAAAGGATGACACACATCTCTTCTGGGAGGTTTCTTGTACCAAATGTACTTAAAAGGGCAGGTGCCCTTAGCCTTTAGACAATATTTGGTGGTATCATTTCTTTTGTTTACCTTTTCCGAAATGTACATGAGTATCTGTTTAGACAAACTGCTGAAATAACTCTGCAACTGGTCAGTGTGCCATGAGCATGTTTATGTCAATAAAATACCTTATTTAAAATTAACCATAGAGAGAGTTCCAGCATGGTTCCAGCTCATATGAAAATACTTCTTAAAGATTCTCAACAACCCTCTTCTTTACACTCTGTGTCATTCAGACAGAAATTATTTTCCCCAAATGTCTCTTATACAGGATCACAAAAAAAAACATTAATACTAGTGATATTTAAATTGAGATAAGGAATTCAATTTTTGAAAATATAATAATTGTAATTTCTATCAAAGGAAGTTTGTGATTCACACAGACAAAATGTAATACGAGAACATAAAACATACAAAAACAATAATGCAAGAATAATTATGTATCACTGACAGTGATAATGTCAATTACTTTTTTGCTACTGTCTGAGTCAGTGAGTCAGTCTTGAGATGATTACTTCCTATGACTGACCATGTGTAACATACAGTGGGGTCTTAAAGTGACATAAATATTATTTTCTGTATATTGATAAGCTCTTTATAAAATAAAATCATTTGTCATTCATTACGTAAAGACAGTTTAATAAAATAAGATCTTAAAAAACATACTCTTGGGCCTTACAAACTAACATACTAAGTTTTTTACCAAATCTTTATTTTAAACCTATAATCATAGCCTAGACCTAAGAATCTCAGTTTTTGGAGGTTTTAGAAGGTGTTAGAGGAAATTTAGAGTTTACAGCAACTTACAAATTAAGCATTAAAATGAGTATCTTAGAAATTACTGATTTCATTAGTAATCTACTTGCTAGCATTGAATGCAAACACCTATAATATAATATTTTCCTTCACAACTGTTAATTTCATTGAAAAACCACAAACATTAGCCTGAATCATTATGTTATCATAAAAATAATTATGGAACTTTTTCCTATTTGTTACAAGTGGGACATAGCTTATGGTATCTTTATTAGGATTTTTCCTCAACTATTGTCCCCCTTTCATCAACTTTATTGCTGTAAACACAAATACTACAATCGCAAAGTATGAATATACTGGTCAGTGTTATAATTACTGAAACATTATACATATTCATGCCTCATACACATGTCTCAGGTGGCATCTAATAGCATTGAACTGCTTACAAACTGGATTATTATTATCTCTTACGCAATATGGTTCAAAATTGTTTGATCAAGTAGGAATGGGAACATGTTTGATGTAAACATGACTGAAAAACCAGGATATAGGCGTTATTTTCCTGTATTAGGTGGTGGGAGACACCATTAGCGGCGAGTGCAAGGAGCGGCGACTCGGTCCCGACGAATCGCCCGTTGGAGTCATGTTGTTGTGGCCCAATAATAGAACAGCAAGCAACAGTACCGGCCAATTTTACAGGTGAGTACCCACACCTTATTATCACAGCTGTAAAGTTGTAAATCTTTCAACATCCCATTAAATCGGCCCAGTTTCGAAGTGAGCGGATCTAGTTTGTTTATTTTTTATTGGCTTGTTTGCAGTGCCTTTGAGATTTTATGGATATTAGATAAAGTCGTCTTTTTGTGGATTATGTAGATATTTATGACAAAGATCTTGTTACGTAAATAACTCATTGTTTAAATTCTAGTGGACCCGTTTTCGTGTCAGATCAGCAGGTCAAAGTTAAGACCTCGACCTTTCACTCTGAGTGAATCAACACAAATAAATAAGTTTATAATACAAACAAACTGTGATTAAACATAAATAATGCTAGATTTACGGTTTAATTTTAGACCTGCAGTTAATTTTCCTTAACAATGTACATAACATTAACAACTTTACAATATCAAATCAGGTTCTGTTAATATACATGTAATTATTTCGCGGCCAGTCTTGGTAGTACGAGTTATACATATAGGTACTACGTACCTTCGCGCGTCTAACCTTGCCTACACACCTGCATGCCAACTATCTGTACAATAATCTGCTAACATCCATTCATTAGGGACCTGTCACCGTAATACTATTTGCTCCTATTGATCCGTCGGAATGATGATTCACTTTTTTTCTTACAAGTACTGATTATGATTACAAACTATTTTGTACTGTACTCGTAAGAAGAGACTTAACATTCACAATTAATTAGTCTTAATTATTTGCATTGCAAGTGTAGCTTTATTTTGTGTAATAAATGACGTCAGCTGAGATGGAATCAATACAATGCGTACCAAGCAGACGGGTTCGCAGAAAATCTACTATGTTGCTACAAACTTTGAAGGGCTCTAGTTGTGCTGTGATTGGGGATAATGTCCCTCTCAGAGCGAGCCGTGACTCACTCTTCCTGCCGCCGCGGCGTGATAACACGTCTCCATCCTGCCAATCAAACTGAAACATCGCCGTCCGATCTAATATGCTCTCACAAATACCGACAACAGTAAATATTTACATTTCGACATCACAAACATGACGCACAAGTATAACTATTATAAGATTACTTTATATAAATGACCGCAACTCAGCTATCACTGTAGCGCGTGTTTACATTCCAGGTTTTATCTGCGCGAAAAAATCACGGACGAGCCATGGATGGAGAACTTTTCCGTGGACCCGCAGCTGATCAAGGATTACTTCCAGCGGTTCCTCTACCAGCCCAAGGACCGGGAGTACCCTGACCTGTGTCAGCTGCCGGAACTCAACGAGCAGACGCTGCTCGATAATCTTAAGGCGCGCTTCACGGCGGGCTACATCTATACCTACGTAGGATCGATACTGATAGCTCTTAACCCGTTCAAGTTCTACCCGATATACAACCCCAAGTATGTAAAGCTGTATCAGAACAAGCGGATAGGGTCCAGCCTGCCGCCTCACATATTCGCCGTTGCGGACGCCGCCTACCAATGCATGCTGCGCGAACGGACGAATCAGTGTATAGTGATCAGCGGCGAGAGCGGCTCCGGGAAAACAGAAAGCACCAACTTCCTCCTCCATCACCTAACAGCTCTCAGTCAGAAGGGCTCGCACGGCAGCGGCGTTGAGCAGACCATCCTTAGCGCCGGACCGGTACTCGAAGCATTCGGCAACGCGAAAACGGCCCACAACAACAACTCTAGTCGATTCGGCAAGTTTATACAAGTGAATTATAAGGAAAATGGTATGGTTCACGGCGCGGTTGTACAGAAATATCTCCTGGAGAAGTCGCGGATATGCAGCCAAGGTCGGAACGAGAGGAACTATCATGTGTTTTACTATCTGTTGGCTGGTGCTTCGGAAGTGGAGAAGGAACAGTTGCATTTGCTTAGTGTTGAAAAGTATAACTATTTATCGAGGACTGGGTGTAGTGAAGTGCCGGGTGTGGACGAGCAGTATGAGTTCTCTAGGTTGAAGCAATCTATGGAAATGGTGGGATTCACGATGGACAAGCAACGGAGGCTGTTCGCAGTCCTCTCGGCCGTACTCCTTCTGGGTAAGTGTATCTGTTAAGTGGCAATTAGCACTTGTTTTATAACATCATAAGCGCCTTTTTGAAGTATTCGACATTATCGGCTGATAAAGATTAGGCCGAACATAAACCATGATAACGTTATCGTGCGACATTTATCGAAAAATAACAACTGTGAATTGTACTTGTGTGTTAATTGAGAGATAAACTCTGCTTATCTTGTGATTATTTGGCATGAATTCAATTTCTATAGGCCCAAACAAGATACGATGTTTGTAAATATTACTCATACATTCTTGTTCTTGAATTTTTGACAGAATTTGGATTATGTCTGTAGTTGCGCTGTATCCAACAATAATGCAGAAAATTATTTTTTTTAATACGCCATGCGCCATATAGAGTAATAGGTTGTGTTGTGATTATTTACCAACATTGTTCCTTTAGAATGGCTTGAGTATAGTTGGAATGACATGCATAATTAATTAATCAACCTGCGTGAAGATTTGCATGCAATGTTTATCTGTTTCGAATTCTCTTTTATTTGCTTTACCTGTACAAAATTAATACCAAATATTTTATACCGTCCTTGAAAACATCCCCATTGATTTTACGTGGGTTTTATGACACAGTTTGAGCAAGCCGTAAAAAAAAGTATCGCCCGTACCCAATTGAGTTTGTTACCTTCGATTACGGTATTTATGCTAGGGTTGCTAGTAAATCTGTCGGCGCAATTCTGCACTGTGCTAATTTGTTTATAGTGTGATTCCAGTTATCACCTCCGGAATAGATTTGTTTACGTTAATATTTCAAGCTATTTAATGTTTAGCCAATATTAAGAACAAAATTAATTTCGATTCTAGCATACTTATTTAAATACACAAGAATAACATCTTCCATTTGACGAATGGGTCTTTTTGTTTTGACTTAATTTTTTAAAAACATCACTAAAAACGTGTCCATCGGCATTTTTGTTATTGCCTCTACTTAAGGGGAAGACAATTTGTTCATGTGGTAATAAAAATAATAAAATAAAAATTAGCAATTATGCACATGCACTATTACTGCACTAAATAAAAAAAGGTTTAGTTCTTAACCTCCTTTTCTTCTCACTATGTCCGTAAGGACAATGTTTTGTTCCTCACGGAGATAGGTACATGAAAAATAAGAAAATATATATGAAAAGTACGAATAACCCAGAAGCTAAGAACTCGTCGCCTGAAATATCAGTGATATCGTAGTATACTCAAATGTAGACGAGAATATTTGAACCTTAGCACAGGTAGGCTTGGCTGCATTTAGATCAATCTTTTTTACGATTCATAGATTCATAGAATTGATTCTAAATAAATACTTGATTATAAGCATTAACCCCCAAATGATAATGCCATCTTTGGCGCTCATTAGGGGAGGCCTATGTGCAGCAGTGGACTATTATAGGCTGGTGATGATGGTGATGATATACTTGCTCCCCTTGGTCCGCGGGGTACATAGGCTCTCCGGTTTTTTTTTAAATATCTGAGCTTCTGGTCGAAGCGACGTGTGACCCGAGAGCTGGTATCCAGCGCAGCGCTTCAGCATTGCCATACAGCGAGGCAATGCAGCCAGCGTCTTGCGGATACTTCCGACTGGTATCGATATGGATCAGTTGAGCTACTTCTAGTTTGTTTGCAACGATCCACAGTTGGCTCTATGGTTTCAATTTATTGTAAATGCTAGTTCTAAGGATATCACATAACTTTGTTATGTTTGTCTAAGCATTGAGTTCCTACGTAATGTGCTTATTATTATGATTGCTGTGCAATCCTCATTTAAGTAAATCATGTGGTGAAAAATCATACGAGGACATTACTATGCTATGGTTTCGTCCCGGCATGTCCCCAGGCTGAGACCCGGTGGAATAGCCATCATCAGCAGCATATAATAGTCCACTGCTGGACATAGGCCTCTCCTAATGAGCGTCGTAGATGACATTATTTATCATGTGGAAGTTATCGCCCATAATCCCCACGCTGGTCATACGGGTTGGGGATCGCGGTTCGATGGAGTTATTCTGCAGAGGGCCCCCAATGTGTCTCCCTTATTCGCCTCTTACGACACCCACGAGATGAATGGGGGTGGTGAAATTCTATGCCGTCACCACACGGCATAGTCAGTCAGCAGTTAAATCCGAAATGTCACTGTATTTATTCAAAGAAATATCATAGAGCTAATCTTACCGTAATTTTTAGGTAACGTGGAGTTCCAACCTCACAGAAAGTCATACCACCACGACGAAGCAGTGGGAGTGAAGAATCCTGAGGTGGTGTCGCAGATATCTTCGCTGCTGCGGGTGAAGCAAGAGACTTTGATGGCGGCACTGACCACAAGACGGCCTAGAGCGTCTGGCGAGACCATCCTTATATATAACAAGTGGGTATAGATATCTAAAGTAGTACATGATTTTTTTATAAACGGAGGAGCGATCCGCCTTGATTTCGCCACGGGTATTTAACAAAAATTAGGGAGAAAAAAGTTCGGGGTTACATTATTAAAGTTTTCATACGAATCCCTAACTTTTTGTAAATATTCTATAGCCTATGTTCATCAGATAGCTGTCGTAAAATTAATATGAGATCAATTATACATCATACATTATGTTGTGTTCATAATAAAGATATCTTTGTTTTTCAGACTGCCAGAAGCGATAGCTACCCGAGACGCAGTCGCAAAGTGTCTCTACGGCGCTCTCTTCGACTGGATAGTGATGCAAGTCAACCACGCATTGCTGTCCAAGAAAGACACGCTACGGGAACACCAGGGTAACAGCATAGGTATGTATAAATGAATGAATGAATGAATGAACACTTTATTGTAATTTTTGCTATAAATAAACAGTTACATAATCTTATATCTTTAATTAAATAAAAACGTACTAGGCGGCCTTATTGCTCAAAGCAACTTCTTGCAATTTTTTTGTATATTTATATTATTCTGCTAATATTATAACGAAAGTTAGTATGGATGGATGGATGTTTGGTACTCTTTCAGGCAATAACAACTAAACAGATTCTGATGAAACTGGGTACTCAGTTTATATTTGGAATAACTGTTATTCCATATGTTACATATGGGCTTTTTTATCCCGAAAATCCCAGGGGATT
Organism: Eupithecia pulchellata; assembly: GCA_963931895.1. Classification (NCBI taxonomy): domain Eukaryota; kingdom Metazoa; phylum Arthropoda; class Insecta; order Lepidoptera; family Geometridae; genus Eupithecia; species Eupithecia pulchellata. Next base: position 7,799,813 of record OZ007536.1, on the reverse strand, counting down.
GGGAGTTACGCGGGTGAAACCGCGGGCAGCCAGCTAGTATAACTAAAAGTTATTTCCCATGTCTCATGATATTCAGCCTCGTTATTCATTTATCCACAATTCGATGTGTTTTAATAGATCTCGTCAAAAATCGATGATTATTAATAAAAGTAGGGAAAAGATTACATATTACGTTGTTGTAACACGGCAACCTGTTATTTGTGTCCAATTGGGTTTATAATTAGATCCGTGGAGTATACACTAAAATTTATTTTCCCGGAATCGCGGGATTTTTTGATAAAAAAGTGCATTCCATAACAGCCTACCTCTCAAATTAGGTAAATTATGCGTCCGAATATCCGATCTCTAGTTATAATCTACAGCTATGAGCAATTTCAGCCCGTTCTGTTCAGGAGTTTTAGCGCGCATCTTTACCTCCATCCATCCTTCCAGACACCCGCATTTTGAATATTAGTGTGACGGGAACTTTTGCAATATTCCATTTTATTATATATGACGTTAGAGCAGCGCTCGTGGCCTTCGAGAAGTAAACAGATGATCAAAAGCGTCTCTGGAAACTTTACAGAAGACGACGTATGATAAATGAAAATTTCCTGCGAAATTTATCTTTCAAAAAACAATATATAAATTGCTTGGTTCTTAGTTTTTATTGAACTCAGGGTTTTTTTCAATCCTTCGTTAGGTCGTCGAATAGCTATCTAGCGTGTAAATTACCTATCTGTCCTTATATCGGGCAAATCATTTTTTTTTTAACTAAATGGAAATTAAACTTATTTTCTAAGTTCCCTAAGTTAACCTAGTGGTTCAAGCTGGCTAACTTCACACCATCGGGGACATACAACTCTGTCTGTAATTAAAATTCTTAAAGTAGTGGGTAACTGTATTATGTTAGGGGCTTTAATCGACAGTTAACTTTTATCTGACCGTTGAAAAAATATATCTGTTCATCGAATAATTTTATAAGCAACTAAATAATAGTTTATTTATCTGTGGATTAAAAAACCGGCCTTCAGCAACAAGATACATTAAAAAAAATGTTAAACAGACACTCATACATTTCACATTAATGTACAATTTAAAACTTAAGCGCTAGGTATCGGTTTAAACAACCAGAATAACAATTTCAAAAAGATAGAAGCTACCTACGAGTACCTACTTTAAAATAATTAGGTGTAGGTAAGACTGTCTGCAGCGCGACCACTTCAAAAGAAACTTCTTGCACTTTTACTTTCTTGTGTAACTACCGTCATTTGTGGTTGAGGTGTTGAACTAACTGCTTAGTGTCATCACTGGAGTACCTCCAAATTGGAATAATGCAATTGCGCAGGTCATTACATTTCCGCCCGATTCTAGAAACATCTATGAGCTGTTTTCGTGCGTTTGTGTCGAAGACTAACTTTGATTCATGTTCTCGTAAACGTCGTAAATCAAAAACGGAATGCCACTTTTTCGATTTATTTTAAACTAGTTTCTGCCGACGGCCTCGCAAGTGTTTTATATAAACGTTTGAATATCTATACTAACATTAATAAAGATGATGATTGTCTGTTTGTTCGCACGTGTATTACACAAAAAAATCAAGAATTAAAAAAAATTACACTTACGCGTTGGGTTGTACGGTCTTTCAAAGAATTTTTCAAATCGGTTAAATAGTTTCGGAACCTATACAATCCAAACAAACAAGCAATCAAATATCTCCTTTTTATAAGTATTATTATATAACTCTATTTACACGCCAAATCAACATCGATCCTCGATCCAGGTATTTAAGTATGCCATTAAATCAGACGTGGAAATCTTAAAATAACTAAGAACTGTTTGCTGCGTAACATTACTTTCTATCGCGTTAGGAATGACGTACAACACTCGTAAATCAATAATAAATCCTGCTTTATTGTAGTGTAAACTATATTTACACGCCGGAACCACGTCATATTTTCAGTATAGATACCTCTCCCTTGACTACAGATAAAAATATATAACTCTGGGAAATAATGTAAAATAAAATCTAAACTGAGAAAGATAGTGTTCATAAACCATATTTTTAAACACAGGGAGAGACTGCGCGTGTGATATGTTTGATGATGAATGACAATCTATACTAATATTATAAAGAGGAAACATTTGATTGTTTGTATGTATGTTTGTTTGTTTGTTTGTTTGTTTGAATTGAATTGGCTCCGAAACTACTGGACCGATTAGAAAAATTCTTTCACCATTAGAATCCTAAATTTTCCGTGATGAACATAGGCTATATAATATTTTCAAAAAAGTTAGAGATCCGCATGAAAAATTCAATAATTGAACTGTGCGCTGTATATTCAACCTCTTTTTCTATTATGGCGCGTCAGAATAGAAAAAGAGGTTGAATATACCTATAGCGCTCTGTGCTTGCTTTTTCTCTACGGCCAGTGTCAGTTATGGAGTGTCGAGTCAATGTCAAAAATCCCAATGCTGTTAGAAAAAGTAAGGGATCCGTATGAAAACTGTGAAACCCATCGTGTTAGTGTGTATACCTAATTTTGTTTAATACCCGTGCGAAGCCGGGGCGGGCCGCTAGTGTAATACATATAAACTTGCTTTTCTTACTTTTCAGTTCCTGTATTTTATATATTTTAGGAACCCTAGGATTTTTTTTTTCTTTTGTTTAGTTCTATTAATTTTTTGTTCTTAGTTTATATTATCACATAGTTTTTAAGATACAGAACCCTACCTCCGCAAGCAGTATTTTTAGCTACTACATGCGAGGACACATAAATGGCTAAGAGCTAATACATACTTAAATTAAACATAAATCGTATAAAACTGTTTGTTCTCCAAATAAAGTAAAATAAAATGTTTTTATCTTTCCAGGTGTTCTTGACATTTTCGGCTTCGAAGACTTCGGTCCAAGCAACAGTTTCGAACAGCTGTGCATCAACTACGCGAACGAACACCTCCAGTACTATTTCAACCAGCACGTGTTCAAATACGAGCAAGAGGAGTATAGGCGGGAGGGGATACGGTGGACTGATATCGGCTTCTCGGATAATACAGGGTGTTTGCAGTTGATTGAGGGGAAACTTAACGGTTTGCTGCCGCTTTTGGATGATCAGTGCAAGTGAGTTGCTGTAATTAATTTAAGTTTTATTGAATGAATGAAGCTGAAGACAGGGCACTATGGTGCTCATTAGGGGAGGCCTGTGTCCAGCAGTGGACTGATGTGGGCTGATGAGTTTTATGAATGAACATTTATTGATCACTAATCAACATTTAATCAACATATTATAATCAACATATAATCTTATATCTAAATAAAAATAAAATTTATTATAGGGCGGTCTTATAGGTTAAAACAAATCCTTATATCGTCGGTGCGCCTGCCATAATCGTTATGTGTTTTTGAGCAAGTTTTCAGGAGGGACTAAAAACTGTTTTATTTAATTATTATTTGACATATAAATAATTCAAAAATGCAGAATCATGGCAAAATATATCTCTTATGTATTGAGCTAAGAACAATAGGAATACAATGTGCATATAAGGCACAATATTTATTTTTTGTCATTTTATGCACATATCAGATTTGTGTTGCGGTTGCCATTTCTTACATGTGAAAATATGCACATGTAGAATTTGTCAGAAACTTTAACACTAGAAAACTAAGTCCTTAGCATAATACTACAAGTGCATTTCGAAACCAAACTTTGAACCAAAGTTCAAAGAAAATCAATTTTATGAAATAAAAAGAACTTAACCATGGTAAGCCAGGTAAAAAAATTTTTTTTATAAGAATTTAAATCTTTATTGAGCAATTAAATATTATACACTTGCGAGCTATAAACTGGAATCACTTCATCGCTGGTTTCTGCAGACCATATTTTACAGTTTCCATGGAATAAACTGCAGATTGGTGTATACCATTTGAAAAGAAATTTTGTTAGCTTTCGAATGGTATAAAAATTATTTAAATTTAATTAAGTTTCCTCCCTTCATTTAGTGAATTATTACAAAAGGTCGAAGTTGTGGATGTTTAAATTAATAAGAAGTAATATGAAAATATCAAATTTTTATTTAAAATCTTTGTTATTTCCCGCTTAATATTTTGTATTCACCCCCCTGGCCCTAATGACTGCTTGTAAAAGGTTTTTCATTGACCTAATGAGTTTCCTGATGGAATCCTGTGGAATTTCCTGCCACTCTTCGATAAGAGCAGTTTTTAGGTCTTCTATTGACGCCGAAGCTGGAGATCTTCCTCGTACCCGCCTTTTCAGCTCGTCCCACAGGTGTTCGATAGGGTTCATGTCAGGGCTGACGGCTGGCCAGTCTATTGTGGGAATCCCGACTTCTTCCAGGTACTGTCTAGTCGCACGAGCGGTGTGGCAGCGGGCATTGTCGTGCATTAGCAGGAAATTTTCGCCAATAAACCCGGCGTAAGGGAGTACATGGCCCAGCAGAATGTCGTTGATATACCTTTCTGCGGTTAGTCCTCCTCCCCGACTTCCACCGGGTACGAATACCAGCTCCGTTTTAGCTTCAATTGAAATCCCCGCCCACATCATACAAGACCCACCCCCATATGCCACTGTTTCCGCTATACAGCATTGTGCGTATCGCTCTCCCGGTCTCCTAGACTCTCCGTCGACGGTCGCTGCCATGCAGGCACATCCTAGTCTCGTCCGCGAACAAAACTCGGCTCCATTGCTGTATATCCCAATCTAAGTGATCACGAGCAAACTGAAATCGGGCTTGTCGGTGGGCTGTAGACAATTTGGGTCCCGTTGCTGGCCTTTTTGGGGTCAAGATAGCTTCTTTGAGTCTTCGCCTCACTGTCCACTCGCTGACAGTTCTCCCTCGAACTTCTCCGAGCTCCCGCTGGACGTCAACGCCGGTTAGATGTCGATTTCGGAGAGAAGTGCTGACAATAAATCGGTCATCTTTCGCCGAAGTGCATCGCTGTCGTCCAGATCCTGGTCTTCGGACTAAGTTTCCAGTCTCTCTAAACCTCTTGTATACTTTGGAGACACAGGACTGGCTCAGATGAAGCTGTCGAGCGATAGTACGCTGAGAGAACCCTTGCTGGATTAGGGTGACGATTTGAGCGGCTTCTATTGGTGTGGTTTCCATTTTCTTGTAATTCCAGTATTTTGAGTGACGTGATATATTGGACTGATGACAAAATTGCATAAATTCCCAGTTTTTATAGGGATTCAGGAGTTCATCATTCAATCCAAAAATTTATGTCTTTTGTTTTCACGTTCCATGACATATTATTATGATAAACATTTTTTTCGCTATGATATCGAAAGAGTTTGAAAGCTAATAAAATTATCTTTAAAATAATATACCACAACCTACAGTTTATTGCATGGAAACTGTAAAATATGGTCTGCAGAAACCTAATTCCAGTTTATAGCTCCCAATTGTATTTCAAAATCTAACCTAATCATTCATATTTTTGAACTTCAGCTTGTTTTTCCTGAAGAAAATATGTCAGTATTCAAAAATTGGCTACTTCAAACATTTTTGACTATTCAAGTTAGAGATTGACGTTTGTACCCGTATGTACCTCCAAAATAAGACTGAATACATGTTAATTGATTAAAAATCTATCATAATAACTCATATTTCAGAACATGGGCATGATTTTCCTGAAAAAACATTTGCATTTTCCGAAAATCGACCATTTTAAAGAATTTCGAAGGTTCAAGTTAAATTTTGACGTTTGTACCCGTTTGTACCTCCAAGTTGTGACTGAAATCATGTTGATTGATTCAATACCTATCATTATCACTCATAGCTTAGAAACCTAGGTATGATTTTCCGGAAAAAACTTTAGCATTTTCCGATACTTAATAAAAAAAATTTAAAGAATTTCATAGATTCAAGTTGGATTTTGACGTTTGTACCCGATCGTACCTCTAAGATTTGACTGCAATCATATTAATTGTTTTAATATATATCCTAAATATTCATACTTTTGAATATCAGCTTATTTTCCTGAAGAAAATATGTCAGCATTCAAACATGGGCTACTTCAAACATTTTTGACTATTCAAGTTAGAGATTGACGTTTGTACCCATTTGTACCTGCAAGATGTGACTAAAATCGTGTTAATTGATTCAATATCTATCATAATCACTCATATTTCAGAACCTGGGCATGATTTCCCTGAAAGAACTCTTGCATTTTCCGAAAATCGACCATTCTAAAGAATTTCGAAGAATCAAGTTGAGTTTTGACCTTTTTACACGTTTGTACCTCCAATATTTCACTGAAATCTTGTTTATTTACTTAATATCTATCATAATCATTCACATTGAAGAACCTCAACTTGATTTTTCTCAAGAAACTTTTTCATTTTTCATGTCAAACTTTCAAATGTGAAGTTTTGATTTTATTTTCAGGTTTACGGGTTTTGTTTGTCTATTTTCAGTCTGAAACTTTTAATTCATGTCTTTGAAATGTAGACAATTTCAAGTCCTACCAAATTATGTGCCTAAGTACCATAAAATGTTTGGTTTTGAGATTAATCGACTGATTTAACTTTGTAGATCAAAATCGAGCATCGTAAATCCTCCCCCTCCCCATATCTTTTACCCCCTTAGGGTACAAACGAAATTTTGTCGGTACAATCATTGCACTCACCAGTGTTCAGTTAAACAAAGTTTTAGTATTGTTTACTTCCGCACAAAACACATGAAGCGCGCGAAAAGAATGTTACCTTAATTTACCAAACCGTCTATGTGTAGACCAAATCCGTTATGTGCGAAAAATTGAGCAAAACACTTTTTGCGAACACTTAGCTGATTTTTCATTGCCACAAATTCGAAAGACTTGCACATAACGAATTTGTTGAAACGATTTCTAGAAGGAATTTGCACATAATTGTTTTTTCAATCGACGCAGAACACAAAAATGATGCCAGCTATCAAATAAAAAAAAAATGAAAAAAGTGCACATAACGATTCTGGCAGGCGCACCGACGATATATAACTTTACTTCTTATTATACAAGCCAAAATTATAGAACAAGAGCGTGCTTTCCATGTCGGATTTTTGCAAAAAGAGCCTTATACTATTCAACATAAGGAAAAGACAGTAATTTTGCCATTTTTATATGAGCTTTTCTCTGTTCCAAATCTTAAAAATTGAAATAAATTCATGAATCCCATTTTTTAAACATAATAGGCATACTGCATAAACCTCAAGAATCACTGCCAAAACAAGCTGTTAAAATTCCCCTACCATAATTTCAGTAGTAATTAACAGAAATTACTTGGTACAGATCAATTAAAAATAATCTTTTTTCTTTCTGCAGCTTTCCTTGGGCGACGAACGAAACGATCTTACAAAAGTTCAACTCGGCGCATGAAAACAACCACTTCTATGAAAAACCTCAGCGGCGGGAGCCGGCCTTTGTCGTCGTTCACTATGCGGGCAAAGTTAAATACCAGGTAAATTCATTCACTAACCAAAGTTATCGACATAACTCAAAGAACGCAAACTCAAATGGGAGTGGGTCATATCTGACAACCGCTGGGATCACCGTGTTCGAGTGGAGATCGCGTCGGCAAACGTAGTGGAGGACGCCCTCCAACCAGGTGGGATGACGACCGGCGAAAGACGTCGGTGTAGATCGGTGATGGATGCGACAAGCTGAATGGCGCTATGGTACTTACGCTGATATATTTAATACAATATACATTACGCTTTTGTATTAAGTATATCAGTCATCTAGTGCCCAAGTCACAAGCTCTGCTTAGCTTAGGGCCAGATAATGCTGTGTGGATTATCCAGCACTATTATTAATATTCATTATACCGCTTATCATTAAGAAACTGACTTCAAAAACTATATTGACATGAAACAAGATATCTAATTAAAATTTTCATTTCAATAATACTATGCATAACTATTTAATATTTTTATATGTTTACATTATTATCATAATTAATTGTAAAAAGAAGGACTTTGAAATTGTTTCTGTGATATAGAATAAAGCTCCTTTTATTTGTATTTTTTATTATTTATTATACCGCAACCGGTTATTTTCTAGGTGACAGCGATGCGAGAAAAGAACCTCGACTCTATGAGGCCGGACATAGTCAGTGTGCTGAAGAATTCATCCCTCGCTTTTGTGAGAGAGTTGGTCGGGGTCGATCCGGTCGCGGTGTTCCGATGGGCAATCGTACGGGCGTTTTTCAGGTACACTATCATTGTTTACGTTGGTATATCTCTATGACTTGATACAATCTTTACAAAACTGAGTAGTATGAATGTATGAATGAACACTTTATGGATATTTATAAGAAAAAGCATTTAAAATTGTATTATTATTTAACAACTTTATTGCACTACAAAGGGTGGGCTTAATGCCAAGGCATTATAGACGACCATCTAGTCGGCAGTAAATTGATATCTATCAATATTTATATATCTTAATTATATTAAATTAAAAAAACGTGCAACAGGCGGCCTCATTGCTTAAAGCAATTTCTTCCGGGCAACCTTATTAATAAATAGAGATATGTGAAACGTAGTCTTTAAAAGTATGGTTTATTAACGTCATCGGCCCCAAGTGGATACACTTATGATTTTTCTGGGTCTCTGATTTAAGTGACTGCACGCGAGCTATTGGAAATACAATTTTTATTAGACTCTCCATTGATAATTTTCAGACGCTTTATATCAACATACATAAACTCGATAAAAAGACGCACAAGAAAATAATCGTACGAAACTCTGTATTGACTACAAATATTTCGTGATTATGGTTTAGTTGAGAAATATTTTTAAAATATTTTTGCAGAGGATACTTTGCCTTTCTCGAGGCGGGTAGACAACATCGCTTCCAAAGAATATAAACAGACATAAGCTCAATAAAAGGTCGCATTAGAAAAAATCTTAGGAAACTCTGTATTGACTACAAATATTAGCGATTATTATTTGTCGTTAAGAAATAGTTTTGCAGAGGATACTGTGCCTTTCTCGAGGCGGGTAGACGACATCGCTTCCAAAGAATATCAACAGACATAAACTTGATAAAAAGTCGCTCTAGAAAATAATCGTACAAAACTCCGTATTGACTAAAAATATTTGTGATTATTACAGTTTCGTTTAGAAATAGCTTTAAAATATTTTTGCAGGGGATACTTTGCCTTTCTCGAGGCGGGTAGACGACATCGCTTCCAAAGAATAGAAGGCCCATCGAAACTACCGCGCGCTTCCATTCACGCTCCCAATGACAGCATAATTAGGTGAGTTTCTGCCTCGTTAAACGGATATGAACCTTATTGTAATGTAAATGTGACCATTATGCATTTTGATCCAATGTCGCTTATATCAAAATGTATTCACTAACATAAAGATTATGTAAAGTAACTGAGAGGCATGAGAAAGGAGTGAATTAAGATTTGGAATATATTTGATATGTGTTTTGTATTGTATATTTATGGAATATCATAAGATTTTGATATCAAAGAAAACTTAGAAATCAATTCAGTTTTTATTTTTTTTATAAAAAAAGGGAAATAACAATAAAATAACTAAATTAGAACTAGTATTTACTATTGAAACAATTGAGCTAACATCAGACTGTGACAAACTATCTACAGGTGGCTCAATCCATATCAATACCAGACATAACATAAGTGTCCCCAAGATGCTGGCATTGCCTCGCTGTATGGCAATGCTGATGCGCTGCGCCAGATACTAACTAGCTCTCTGGTCACACGTCGCTAACTAAATTGATTTCTAAGTTTATTAAAGTATGTGATGAATACTGATTGAAATGTGAGCTTTGCAAGCAACGTTATGTGACGTAATAAAATTGTGTCTTATTGCTCAGCCAACTGGTGACAGTATCATCAATCAATCTAGCAATCAACCGCATTGCGTAAGTCACCGTTAATTACGGCATGCTTACTGTATGTTATCCGCACCGAAGCATGGACGTCTACGTTCCTATATCACCTGTGGCGTCTCTGCAAAATACTGCTTAGTTACAATCTAATTCTAAGTAAAACTCGCTATAGATGCGTACCTATTAGCTCTAGAACCACATCGCCTCAGCATGCCTTATATTTAGTTGGTTATTCTTTTCATTAATTTTGTTATCGTCTCCCTTCCTCACTCGACATGGGGTTAGTAGAACGCCGAACCGAGCGGCCGGTAAAGTTACACCGACACGAGCGCTCAGCGATAGTAAGCAAAGGGCAGACATCCATTCGTCGAATGCAGCGCGCGTCGGTGGGAAAGGCACAAAGAATTACAGGATCGCCGAGACCCGAACGCGTCGGGTTGATCGTGAAGAGAGGTTCGACGACACGGACGTTATGCAGCGAGCCAGCCAGATAGTTATGTACGTGATATGTGGATACACGTGAAATGCTCTGTCATACGCTATATTCATCAAACAATACGCGTCAAGTTGCACAAAAATTACTGCTGTTTCGGCTAATTCTAAAACAGAGTTCCGTTTTAAAATGTTTAACAAAGAATATTGCTAATGAATAACTAAATACTAGTTGTATTTATAGTATTGATAGTGGAAACATTTGAGCTTACTGTAAACTGTTGCAAACAAACTACAGCTAGCTCAACTGAAAAATTTTACTTGTTTGATGGATTCGCGTTGTTCGGTTGGGTTCCTGGCTCTTCTCTATCACGGTGTTGGCAATGGGTGTTTATAATTTTCTGCGCAAACTTTCTCTCGTCTTATGTTGTCGTTGTGTTGTATCACCTTGTATAGTACTATACTTCGGCTCTGCTTACTACTTTTGCTTTCTATGTTGCATTGTCTGGTAGCTTATGCGGCGATTTTATATAGCACTTATTTGGGTAACTGATTTAAATATTTTCTCTGGATACACCTTGTTTCGTAGAACAGCCTTGTCTTTTAATCCAAATTAGATACTATTTGCAGCATGATAGTTATACAATTTGCTCTATAAATCTTAGGTGTTGGCAATGAAATGTTGTTCTTTGAGAGATAAAAATCGTTGTCATTCGTCATTCCTATCAAATCGTTCATTTAACATCACGACTATTAAATTATCTCTCAAGAACAACGCATCAAAACGTCACTAAATAAACATGATAAACTCCACAGGAAGAATAAATCGTTCAGGCCTCGTGAGCGAGCGAAGAAAGGCCTCAAAAACTTGCAGAGTGTTAAAACTCTCGCTGGTAGAACCGCAGCGCCCACCGGCAAGCGGAAACAGCCGCAAACCGTCGCAGCTCAGTTCCAGCACTCATTGGCAGCGTTGATGGAAACGTTGAACCAGGCCAACCCTTTCTTTATCAGGTATATTTTATACAATTGACGATCATAAAGTAAGACACTTATATGAAATTATCAAGTGGGTAAACTAATTGATAGGTTAAGTAACAGAAAAATGTACGGAAAAAAAATATTGGGAGGGTTAATTTAGCTTCTATCTAAAACTGTTTTTAATTAAGATTTGTCAAATTTAAAGGATGCTTTTCAGACAGTACAAATACAAATTATTTATGTATAATAGGTTAAAAATGAACGATGAAGCTGCAAAAATTATAAATTGTGAAGCAGCCTCATTGGCCTCCTTGGCACAAAAAAAATATAAAAATTAAAATATAGATAGGTATATATCTCAATAACACCACACTTACGTTTACCTAGCGGAGCCAATTACACAGTAACAAACATCGGAATAGATGCGATTTAAACAAGAAAAAATAATCATAAAAAGAACAAAGTAATCGAACATTAATAATTTTTCAGATGTATAAAATCAAATAGCGACAAAGTACCCCACGTGTTCGACGAGGAGACCGTCCAACGCCAGCTGCGGTACACCGGCATGCTAGAAACCGTCAGGATCCGGCAAGCGGGCTACAACGTACGCCTCACGTACGAGGAGTTCATACAGCTGTATCGGATACTGCTGCCGAAAGGATTATTGAGCTCGCAGTCTGACGTCAGGCATTTCTTGGCCACTTTGAACTTGGACAGGGATAATTATCAATTAGGTGAGTCTTTGGGAGAACTAAGTATATGAACACGTTTCTCTTTGTTTTCACACAGATAATATATTGTAAATTATAATTTTGTGCATTGTATGTGCGTAGAGAGTGATCAACAAATAACTAGGGATCTATATAAGAATTTACAGGCAAACCGTTTACTTACAATAAACACCCTGCTCATAAAAAGCTACGAATCTGAGGATGCAACAACCTGTAGAATGTTGCTTAGTTATGATTGCGTCTTTAGTCTAATTATAATCCTTCCGACGCGCATTTTAAATACTATTTAAATGAGCGTGATTTGTCTCTCACGTTTTTTTCAGGATAAATGATAGTCTGCATGATCAGCGGAGGATATGCTTGATGATTTTTATTTGTAATCATCCATGCATTCATTGAGAACGCGATGGATATTAAAAGGGTTTTGATCTGAAAATTTAGGATGTAGATTTAAGCGTAATCGCTCTGCAGGTCTGGACTGATATAATTTTAGCGCGATTCTTATAGTAGTGTAGTTTTGACTTGAAGAAGTAACAAAGAATTTGATATAGATATGGTCATCACTTTTCTCAATATTTTATATTGAACTTATTTAAAAGCTCATCTGTTATTGAATAACAGATGGATACGAATGATAATGTATTTTGTTTTTGTTTGTTTTTAGTAGCTAGTGTTTAATTGTTATTGTATTTTGTATGTGTGTGTCTGAAGTGTCAAATAAGTTCTATCTATCTATCACACTGTATCCATGCTGTGCTACCTTTACCAAACCGAACTAATTTCTAGGTGCTACAAAAATCTTCATGCGCGAAAGCGAACAAACGAAGCTGGAGTATCGTCTTCATCAGCAGATAATGGCGTCCATCATCACAATACAGCGGTGGTTCAGAGCGGTGCTTGAGCGGCGACGGTTTCTGTCGCTTAGGAGGGCGGCGGTTGTTATACAATATCATTGCAGGTATAGTATATTAGTCTGTAAGGTTTATATACAAATATGTATTAAGTAAACTTAAACTAATAAACATTGGATTGGTTTGGAACCCTCTTTTAAGTATAGAGATATCTGTGTTAGATACCTGTGTTAACTGTGTTATATGTGGCCTAAAATAAGATTTTTACTATGTTATGTATTGTACAATTCTTATTTTACTGTTCTGAAGATGCCTGAAGTGAATGATTTATTATTATTCTATATTACCATAGTTCAGTTAGCATAATGGAGCATTGCTAACCGAACTAGTAGGGGTGCTAGCCTTAGAAACGTACTGACCCTAATTGTAGACTGAAATAAGAAGGGAAAAGATATTTCAGCGCTACATGAGTATGATTTAAACGCAAGCACCATCTATAATCCAAAGCAAGCTGTATTTTCCAATGTGATTCCGTTAACAGCCAGGAATAACTTAAAATGTTGCCAGTTGTCATAAAATTAGCGCAACTCATATTATACTTTCACCTTTCTTTGGTACATATTTTTTGGCGCCATCTAGATCTCGCAGCCAAACTAAAACACCAACACATTTATTATCTGTGCAGACAATGGCTCAACGCCCGCAACGATGCCGCCCTTAAAGTTCAAACCTGGTTCCGAGCCGTCAGAGGTCGACAGTGGTACAACAAGTTCTGCAAAGGGCTTATAGCATTCCAAGCGATGTCTAGAGGGTATCTACTCAGGAGAAGAACTTTACCTGAACTAAGGAATCGTCTGCCACATGTTCTGAGGGATAAAACTGAGGTATGTTCCAAGATACAGGGTGTTACGGAATATTCCAAAATATCTAAGTAAACCGTAGTCGATGGTACGGTATGAATTTCCCCGACACTTTATTAAATTACAGGTGTTTTGTTTGTTTTGTTCCCTGAATGAATGTTTGGTGTTACTGTTGCAATCTACGTGACAGTTTTATGTACATATAAATCTAATAATACATATATTGTTCATTCTTGTTTGTATTTTTTTCATGTATAACATATGAGCTAGTTTGACGCGTATGTTTTCGAAACAAACCGTTCTAGATCTTGTTAAGTAAATATCTATTATGAATAATTTTCTATAAAATTGTTACTAAAAAATATTACAACACAATCGAACGAAAAGCAACTCGAAACCAGTCATAAACCCATTGACATCACATAATTGTTCATAGTAAAATAAATCAAGTAAACTTGACCTTCCAATACCATTAACTTTAAAAGCATCAAAAAAGATTTAAACTGCAATACAGTTTAATTCTTAATGCATCTGAAACTATTCCAGTTTAAATCTTATAACGGAATATTTGCCACAACCATAAACATGGTGTTTCAAGCTAACCACTCCATAGTTCAATGTTTTGCGTGTGTTATTGACAGCATGATGGCATTCAAACCGCTGCCGCTGACGACGAAGTTTTCACAAGGCGGGAACAGGCCGGTGACAGGAAGTCGGGTATAGATAAGCAATTGTGAGTACCAACTTTGTTATTTTCCTTATAGATGGTTTTAATGTTGATATCGGTCATTACGTGCGTGTAAAAGTTGGATTTAGACCTTTGTTAAATTACTTACCTACTAATTCTAAGTGCCGTGTGGTTCTGGCATAGAATTTCACCACCGCAACTCTTCCCGTGGGTGTCGTAAAAGACTACTAAGGGAAACACACCGGAGGGCGGGCCGCAGCGCCCTCTGCAGAACAACTAAACCGAAATGCGATCCCCAACCCGCATGCCCATCGTGGGGATTATTCCCCCAAATGATGAATAATGTCATCTATGGCGCTCATTAGGAGAGGCCTATGTCCAGCAGTGGAGTATTATAGGCTGATGATGTGATGTGATGTGAATTCAAAGTGGGGACTAAGATTTGCATTGACAACTCGCGTAGGAGTGTTTTGTGCATTATACTAACTAATTGCTTACCTTTAAAATTATATATAATTTACTCTAGTAACCAATTTACAGAAGCTGATAGTTGAGACCCTCATTTTAGAAAAAAAAACTTCATGTGTTAGGCGTCTCACTTGCTCCAATTTATCAAACGTTAAAGATTAAATAATTCATAAAGAAAAAGCGACTGTAAATCTGATTTCTTAGATAGTAGAGTACTGACTTCTTTCTTTAGTTCATTCGTCGTTTCTTATTGTAACAAGAGGGACTCTGTCCCAAATCATCTGAGCTATAAGCTCCGATTTATATCACACTAGCGGTCCGCCCGGCTTCGCACAAGTATTAAACAAAAAAAAATCAAGCAGGTCCCTAACTTTTTTGAAAATATTCTAAAGCCTAAGTTCATCAGGGAAAATTTTGGCTTCTAATAGTGGAAATTTTTATTAGTGACGGAGCCTATTCAATTCAAATAAACAATCAAACCGTTCCTCTTTAAAATATTAGTTTAGATATAAAATACTGATTAATATTATCTACTCCCAGGGAAATGATCCTACAACTAGACTCCGAAAAGTCAAGACAGCTGAGGCCAACGCAATCTCTACCGATTTCATCAGAGTAAGTATCTATCTCAGTTTGATTCCCGCCTCTGGACAAATATTTATTTGATCTGCAGAAATTTGTTCAGGGTGGTCTAAAAATATCTATATAATATAATTATATTGTATTATGTATATCAGTCATCTAGTACCCATAACACAAGCTCTGCTTAGCTTGGGGCTAGATGACGCTGTTTGGATTGTCCGCCATTATTTTATTTATTTATTCAATCTCGGAAATAGGTTTCTATTATAATGCTAATGAAATGTATTCTTCTTTGCAGCTTGAAAAATGTATTAGACTACACAATATACGCACTACAAAAGAAGCAAGATAGGATATTGAAAGAGCAAAACGTATCTAAGCTACCCCTCAAACCTACTAGTTCCTCAAGGTAAATATGCTGCACTATAAATAACTATATTTTATTTACTTCTCTGTTCTTGAAACCCTTCATATTTTGTTGCAAGAAAGGAACCACAAAACTTGGCGGTAAATATGTTGTTACACCACGTGTCGATTGGAGCAAATTGCAAAAGTTAGAAATCTATTTTTGTTTATTTAAATAAGTTTTCATTCGTCCGTCGTCCTTCATTGAACTCGAATTTAAATCTGTTTCGCTTTTTAGTGATTCTACTTTTATCTGTTCTTCCTAAATAAATCATTCATAAAATTCATAAATAGTCTTGTTGACATATAGTATCTTGTATTGTAAACCTAAATATGTTATTATTTCTGAAAATGAAATCTTGTATGCATTGCCATTAAACTGAAAATCCCTCGTTTCATTTCCAGTCAAGAATCAAGTAAATCGCTATCACCGGACACAAGTCAATGGAACTCCAGTACAAGCAAATACCCCCAGCAAGCTGTCTCCATGCCAAACAAGATCACGCCTGAAGACCTGGCGAATGAGATCCTCTGGCTGACGATAGACCAGAGCTATCTCATGGCGAACAAAATGGACAAAGTGAGGGACATTTTTATATGTATTTTATGACAATGTCAAGATATAGGAGGGATCGTTTCTTAAGAAATTCAAGTATTTATTTTAACAATTAGTCTAGCCTGTAGCTTTACAAGCAAATACCCCAGCAAGCTGTCTCAATGCCGAACAATATCACGCCTGAAGACCTGGCGAATGAGATCCTCTGGCTGACGATAGACTAGAGCTATCTCATGGCCAACAAAATGGACAAAGAGACCTCCTTGTTTAAATTATCTTGCATCTCTTTCATTATAGAAATGCGAGAAAGAGCTAGCGGAACTAGTGGAACTGATGAGCACCAGTGAAGAGTACCTCCGGCGCTTCGGCAAGTGGAAACCAGGGGACAGCGGCCCGGAAACCAACAAGAGCACTTCTAAGTAAGTCATCCTGTTCAGAACTCGCCAAGTAAGTAACCTCTTGCTTATAGTAAATGCCTCGATGTTTCTATTAGGTGATGCTGTGTGGATTGTCCAGCATTATTTATTTATTATTATTCTTTATTATCAGTATTTTTTTATATTCCTTATAGAATCTTACATTATACCTGATGAACGGTTAAAAATAGTTTCAAAAAAGTAAGAGATCAGTATGAAAACTTCAATAATTTAACCCAACGTTTGTTTCCGTGTGTAAAAGTATATATTTTTTAAATTAGTTAATAAATACCTGTTCAAAGACCGCTACTTAGTTGTAATTTCGTAAGATTTTGACCTCAAAGAAGTAAAATTTGGCATAACACTACAATA
The DNA here is from genome assembly GCA_963931895.1 of Eupithecia pulchellata. Taxonomy (NCBI): domain Eukaryota; kingdom Metazoa; phylum Arthropoda; class Insecta; order Lepidoptera; family Geometridae; genus Eupithecia; species Eupithecia pulchellata. The sequence continues at coordinate 7,782,627 of OZ007536.1, read as the reverse complement.
TTACAAATAGTAACTACTTACAAATAGTAAGTAATATCATATATCTCTCTCTTTCCAGGAAAAGTTCCCCACAGACATACCGTCGTTCCGCCTCCACCGCTGGACTGGTCTCCTTACCCCCCGTGCGACGAGACCCGCGCTCACACGAGCCCGTTAGCGCAGCGCCATCAAACTCCAGTCTAGACGCAGGTAACTATCGTATCATTAATCATTGACTGTCCTGTCCTATCCTCAGCCTATATCAGTCCACTGCTGGACATCGACCTCCCCTAATGAGCGCCATAGATGGTTATCAATTGGGGGTTATTTTTTTTTTTTTTTTTTTTTTTTTTTTTTTATTGGTAAAAACAAAGATTTACAAGTCAATAATTAATGCTAAATTAAATTAGAATTAAATAATAATATAATTAATTTATATAATACTAATTGCATTGGCACGTTCATAATTATAAAAAATCAATAAATAATGTAAAATATGTATGTATAATTAAAAATTTATGTTAATAATTATAACATTTAAAAACTTACAATTTTTCGTTAAGAAAATCATCGACCATATAATACGCATATAATACGCGGTTATTGACTATTATACAGGGTCCGTCACTCGAACTGTTACTAACTTCACCTTGCTTCAATTTTCAAAATAATAATGACAGCGCGCCCAATTTTGGTGAAACGTCAGTTTGTTTCATTGTTATATAGTGGGCGAAAAGAGCGGGAACAAATTTTAATTTGATGCTAAATTTTCGCAATGGATATTAAACGTAACAGTGTGATCGTTTTGCATTTGGCCGGAAAATCACAACCAGTCATCGTTCGGGAGCTCCGACATTTACGTGTGAACAAAATGTTAGTGCATCGAACCATTACGCGTTATAAGCAAACCGGGAGCATTGCTAAACGGCATGGAGGCGGTCATCCGAAAACAGCAACATCACGGGATATGGTTCGAAAGGTGAAGGCTCGAATTCAAAGAAAACCGCGCCAGAGTGCTGCAAAATTGGCGAAAAGTCTGAAAGTATCCGAATCAAGTATTCGGTGCATACTGAAAAATGAACTAAAATTGAAGCCCTACAAGATACAGAAAGTACAGGATCTTACTTCAGCGCAGAAAGCAGTCCGACTACAAAGAGCTCGAGCACTGAAAGCCTTGCACGAACGTGGCGATCTGGAAAACATTGTTTTTTCCGATGATTTTTTTTTTACCGTCCAACAGCATGTAAACAAACAAAATGATCGTGTTTGGCTGCAGGGCAAGTCCAACGATAATTTAGACGATAGAGTTGCCGTTCGTAAGCAAGCGCCTGCTTCTGTTATGGTCTGAGCTGCAGTGACCGCAAATGGTCACTCTCCTCTCGTGTTTATCGAGAAGGGCGTCAAAATCAACCAGCAAGTGTACCAGAAAAAGGTGTTAAATGATGCGCCATACCATGGGCACGTAAGCAATTCGGTACGAACAGCTGGAAATTCCAACAAGACTCAGCACCGTCCCACAAAGCTCGCCTGACACAAACTTTTTTACAGAATCACGTTCCTCGGTTCATTTCTTCAGAACAGTGGCCTCCCTACTCTCCAGACTTGAATCCAATGGACTTCTCAGTATGGTCAATTCTGGAGGCTGCCGTGTCAACAAAAAGATATGAAAGTGTGGATACGCTGAGGGCAGCGCTCCGCCGGGAATGGAACAGAATACCGCAAACCCACCTTCGTGCAGCCTGCAATGCTTTTGCCGGAAGACTTGTTGCCATCATACGTGCCAAAGGAGGCTATATCGAACAATAACAATAACTGTCTTAAAATTTAATGTTTTTTAAGCATTTTGATACAATTTTTAATAAACCGTACTTCAATTAAACAAATAACATCATTCTTAATTGGTAACACTTCGAGTGATGGACCCTGTATATATTATAGTATTATTACTAGCTGGGTGCACTTTATGTCACCCACTGCTGGGTATAGGGCTCTTTTAGTATTTGTAACAGCCTCCTCTATCCTAGCCTTCGCATCAACTTTCATATGAGTGGGGGAAATAGAGTGCATTTGTTTGTGCACATGTTGCGTAACTGTGATAGAAATGAAGCATTTTTAGATCATAATATTATCCTAGAGTAGATAAACATAATTTAGGATTTACTAGCGCCCCGGCTTCGCACGGGTGCAATGCTGATACAAATGGATGTTACATGAAAACCATCCTCTTGAATCACTCTATCTATTAAAAATAACCGCATCGAAATCAGTTGCGTAGTTTTAAAGATCTAAGCATACATAGGACAGAAAGGCAGCGGGAAACGAGTTAGTTTTATACTATGCAGTGATGACTACTTACCATAGTTACCACTATACCGCTATCTAAATAGAAACATACTTGCGCACGTGGCTAGTCATGGTAAGCATTCGACTAGCTAGGACATCAATTTTTTATGGCTAACGCCAGAAATCGCTCAGCGATAAGGCTACCTTGTAGTTTCCTTATTTTTTTTTATTCATGTAAATTAGAGCGATAAACCTTTCATTAACCTCCATCGACCGCTCGCCTCAATTGTAACGCAAAAATTAGTTATTTTTTTGGTAATTGTAATTTTGTGTACAAACCGTTCTCAATTTTTATTATTATTATTTTACAAAAAAAATTGATGTTTTGTCTGAAAATAAATACATTTTCATTTCATTAATTCATCGTAAAACTGTGAGCAGAGCAGGCGTGGGCATCGTGGTATTTTTTTCTGCGACCTGTATTGTATCGTCTCACGCACGACTTTGTTATTTTTTATACTAATTAGACCTATTGTTTGCGATCTCAAATGATTGTATAAGACAATGTGGCTGATATGTTACGCGATTTACCGAACTTACTGAGAGCGTGCGGTAGTAATCGCATGTCTAGCAAATATGGTAATGTGGTATCTATAATAATTACAGCAATTACACTTACTGCCTTTGTTAAAATCGTCTAATAACGTGCTAAAACCCACGACTACCCCATGCCTTTTGCAGCAGGTAGTGCTAATGGACTTTTTATCATCTTGGCATATGTCAACAAGATTGTTTAGTGTCGTTAAATAATTTGTTATGGGAAGTTATAAGAACTAATTACCCTAATCACTTATCTTGAGAATTTGCAGTCAATACTATTACTTGGGGAATGTCACCCAAACAGTGAAAACGTTTTTCCTTATTAATAACTGCATCTTTGGATAAATAAATAATAAATAAAGCTGGACAATTCACACAGCATTATCTAGCCCCAAGCTAAGAAGAACTTGTGTTATACATATATAAATAGTTATCTTGAAGAAAGAAAGATGTCCGAATTGGTTTTGACTGTGCGTAGGAGAAGGAATATAGCAAAGTGTATCGTTTTGTGCGTCGCGCTTTTAATACTTATATTGATAGCTATGGGTTATTTGGTGATGTGCTTGAAATTGCTGTTTTACTGTTGCGGTACGTATCTTTTCAATAAGGAAGTGTTTAAAAAATTGTATTAAATTAAATTGATTTTATACCTTGGGCTCAGAAGTAAGCAAAAACCTTTTTATAAACCTATAAATATGATTTCGATTTTATAAACCTATAAATATGATTTTGCAACCACTGTGATCTTGTATGCAAATGTACCGTGTGTCTAAAATCAATTTCTTCAAAGTGTCTGTTCAATAGATAATCAAAGTCTTTGTTCATTATACTCATTTGTACACACATTAAGTGACATTTACCGAAATTGTAATGCACCAATTTAGATGTTAATTCCCGTCCCTCTAGCCCCGCTCGAGC
>OZ007536.1:7722678-7778647 GCA_963931895.1 Eupithecia pulchellata | reverse complement strand
GGTGGACGACCACGCGAGCCGCCACGACACCACCGGCACCATGAGGATTATCATCTGTCGACACATGGAACATTCATTGAGTATGAAATTAAATAATCATCATCATCAGCTGCCTATAATAGTCCACTGCTGGACATATGCCTCCCCTAATGAGCGCCATAGATGGCATCATTATTTGGTTATTGCCCGTCATTAAATAATATCACGAAGATTCGATGACGATCAATAACTTGACTTCGTTCCGCTACACCTCGAAATAAAGTTATTGATTTCGTGTCAGCGCGCTCCCGTAATGAGGGAGAGTCGCGAGTTCAAGTCCCGCCGAAATCGAAAATATTTGGGATATTATTTATAGGGTATAAATATAAATATTTATATTATTTATACCCGAGTGCGATAGCTTACGCACTGTAATCTTATTCACTGACTGTCCGTTGGTTTGTTTGTTCTTTTGTTTGATCATGGACATACGAAATTTTTTCGGTTATTAGAGAAGGGGGTAACAATATGGGGAAGGGTTAATGGGTTACAATAGGGGGAAGGGGGGTTACAATACGGGGAAGGGGGGTAACAATATGGGGAAGGATTAAGGGGGTTACAATAGGGGGAAGGGGAGGGTTAGAACTGGGGGAAGAGGGGTCGCACATACCGTGAGCACGGCCGTAAACCAGAAGGTAGCCTGCGTCAACGCCACCGTGAGTGACCCTACGTAGGGCCCGCCGATCGCGTAGTTATAGAAGTAATCCAACACGAAGTAAGAGACCAGGGAACCCCAGATGGTCACGTGGTTGAATACTGTCCAGTAGGTTGTGTCTAGTGCGATCTGTAGGTATGAATAGAAGAAATTGTTTGTAGTTATTAAAGTTACGCGATTGGAACACATACGAGTACAGGGTGTTTGTTACATCGTTTGCCAAAATGAAATGGGGGTGGAGGGGGGTTTTTGCTACCTTCTCAACCTCCTCAAAAATATCCTGGCCTCACGGAGGATTTCATGTATTTTTTTTTATTTTTATGTGTTATTTACAAAAATATGCAGTGTAGCCTCCAAACTTGTGATTTATTTTAATTTGTATTGTTCTTCGGTTCGATCGAAAACATAATTACTTGTTAGCAAACATAATTACTCGTTAGTTTTATTTTATGGTCTTACAAAGTTTCTAAGAAATCTAAATGGATTTTTTTTTGGAATTCATTCAAAGTTAAGCTTTAACTCAACTTTGAAAGAAATCTAAAAAAAAAATATTAAACGTTTTTTATTTCTTCGAATTCGTTTAAACACTTCTCTAGAGAAGTGTTTAAACGAATTCGAAGGGGATAGACTAGTCTATCCCCTTTCTAACGGTTTGCAACACGTCATGAAAAGCTTTTACTAACTTTACTAATTTTCTTATTTTGTACATCGAGACACATTTGATAACACTATTTTTGCATATAATTTGATCATATTTACCTGTGTTGTATTGTCAATAATTAATATCGTGGCTACCACGCTTCCTAATAACCTATGATCGGATAATATCTTGCCGTCCGGCGCTAATCCATCTTTGTATGTACCTGGAACAAAAAAAAACAATCTTCAAACTCAAATATACATGACACCACATTCAAGTAAATACCACAGAGTGTGATCATGATCAATGACGCCGGATGTCGACGCGGCGACGGCAAGTAATAAAGTTATTGTTTCAATTAATAAATGTTTAATTATTAATTCCACTTTATTTACATACTAGCGGTCCGCCCCGTGGGCGGCTTCGCAAGGGTATTTAACAAAAAATATTTGTTTCATACGAAACCCTATTTTTTTAAATATAGCCTATGTTAATCACAGAAAATTTAGGATTCTAATGGTGAAAGAATTTTTCAAATCAGTCCAGTAGTTTCGAAGCCTATTTAATTCAAACTATTTGTTACAATAAAATCTTACCTCTTTATAATATTAGTATAGATATAGATTAATAAATATCATTAAAAAATATTATTCGGATATTTTCAAAAAAGTTAGGGTTCCGTGTGAAAAATTAAATTTTTGTTAAATACCCGTACGAAGCCGGGGCGGACCGCTAGTTATTTATAATTAGGTACCTAAGTATACTCACCATAAGGAATAAGAAACAGCACGAGCGATGTAAAACAGCCGTGCACCGTTGACTTAATGAACTCAGCCTTATTGAACAGCTGACTGGTGTGCCCCGGCGCATACAGTTTGGGGAACTGCAGTGACGTCACATCGGACACATCCTGTTCGAACACTCCGAGCGCTAATACTGGTAGGGAGGTGTAGAATAGGTTGTATACTGATATGAACATTTCGTCGAACACCGTCTGGAAAAAAAAAACAATATATATGTGAGTCTCAGTCAGTGACCGTGAACGACCACTGTGGCGCGGTGGGCGAAGGTCCGCCTGCGACGCAGGAGGTTGCGGGTTCGATTCCCGCTTCGGGACAAATATTTGTACGATCTGCAGATATTTGTTCAGGGGTTCTGGTTGTTTTCTATGTATGATAAAAATATCTATTTATTTTAATAATATTGTACCTCTATTATCAGTCATCTAGTACCCATAACACAAGCTCTGCTTAGCTTGGGGCTGGATGATGCTGTGTGGATTGTCCAGCATTATTATATTATCATTATTATATAATAGTCTGTATATATTATTAATATAATGTTTGAGGAGAACATTTCAACTAAACAAACTGTCTGTCATTTTAAATTCCTAGGAGAAGCCACTGGCTCCTGAAACACAGTTCTTACTAGTTCAGGAGCCTATGGGTCTATATTATTATGTGTCACACTAGTTATGTCACTGAATAAAATTTTTACTTTTACTTTACTATTTGTACATTCCTTCATTTATCACTCTCTTTTGATCACTTGGCTAGCGTCTCCCGTCCAGAGCAGACGTTCAAAGCTTCAGCCTTTCGTTATTTTGTGATCTACCCTCCTTGTAGTTAAAGAAAGTAGTAGATCTATCTGCATTCAAATTAGGTAGATTGTTTGCAACAGTCTGCTGTTATCTCTTTGCTCGCTTGTCAATGCTACTCCTAATTTGGTTATAATTGTAATATATATAATTATATATAATTGTTGTTTTCTTAGTTTTAAGGTTTTACGTTAAAAGATAACTATAAAACACTCACCTGCGCACTAAATCCGCAGAAAAAAGCGAACCAAAAGTGGCAAACGGTGAAAGCAAAGTTCTTGTAGAAGAAGTACCGCAGAAACTTGCACATCCTGTAATACGACCAGCGGCCGTGGACCAGCAGTAGTCGCTGTAGGAATCTGAACTGTGCTATCGAGTAATCAGAGGCTAGAACCGCTTGCATGCCTTCTTGGCCCGATATGCCGACACCTATGTGGGCCGCTGTAAAGGAAAATAACAAGATATAGTTTAATTTATACTTGGGGATTCATTATTGTAATATAAATGGGAAAATGTTATCTTTGTGTATTATATTCAACATTAATATGAACCTTAGCTCAAAACAAATACGGATAAATAAATACTATATTATTAGTAACGCATAATATAGTATTTATTTTTCATGGCCATCTGCGGTCAAAAGCATTATAGTTCATTCGAAAAAAATATATTTATAACATTGATAGATAATACTTTATTCTGAATTACAACTAAAACAAGACATAACCTAAAAGCTGCCATGTTTGGTAAAACTCTCATGTATCAAATAAATTATTTAAAAAGAAAAATAACCTAAAAGCTAAAAGAATTGGCGGCCTTACCGCTTCTACTAATTTCTTCCAGACAACCAAAGAAACACGATCAGTTTAAAAACTCACCTTTGATCATAGAAACATCGTTGGCGCCATCGCCTATAGCGAGAGTGACGGCTTTTCTGCTTTTCTTTATAAGTTCTACGACCATCGCCTTCTGCAGCGGCGTTACCCGACAGCAGATTACAGACCGACATTGGATTACCACGTCGAGAAACCTGCAAAATTATAATAATATAATATTACAATAATAATGTAAATCAGCAATTAATGTTCAAACTTCTGAATACTCTGGATTTAGGACAATGAAATCACATAAGTAGATAGAAAATACTGTATTATACCACAGAAAGAAAAGATTACAAACAGAAATACTTAAAGTAAGGAAATATAAAGGGCAGCCTTATCGCTATGAGCGCTATCTTCCGGCCAACCTTGAGATGAACTGGACATGAAGGAACATTATAGACGGTGTAAAGTAATACGTCAGAATCCAAGATGTTCTTTGTTTACAAAGACATTTATGATATGTAATTAACGAAAAATTCTCATAAAATATCAGAAATGCTTAAAGTAAATGAAATATAAAGGGCAGCCTTATCGCTATGAGCGATATCTTCCGAAATAAAAGGAAGACCGCGAATTTCCCGCATTGCGATGGACAAAATAACTTACGGGTCTTTCGGCTGTAGAACTTACTTTTCTTCCAATTTGGGATGCAAACAGTGCACCAGCGAGTGTCCATTGACGACGATCGCGAATCCGTTGGTATCGTCGTTGTTGTGTTCCTGCGAATCCGCAGAGTAGGGGCCGCTGCCGGTCACGTATTCATTGCTGGAAATTTACATTAGTTATAGCTATATCTAGATATACACACCGGGGGGCGGGCAGCAGCGCCCTCTGCAGAACAACTCCACCGAACTGCGATCGACAACCCGCATGCCAATCGTAGGGATTATGGGCAATAACCACCAAATGATGAATAATGCCACCTATGGAGCTCATTAGGGGAGGCCTATGTGCAGAAGTGGACTGATGTTGTTGTTGTTGATATAAAATAATCATATTACGTTATCTGTGTCATAGGCGAGTAATAAGTTCAAATAATAAGAAAATTATAAGTGATTCTGCTCACTACTAGATGGCGTTATTAAAATAACGCATGGGGCGACATCTAGTACTGAAAGGTGGCGTTTTTTCATACGATCTTTCGGGCGAACTCTTGCGCCACCTAGTGATCTTAAATGATAGCTGAGTTGGACCGCATAAATATCGCCCGAAGCGAGTCACACTTTCTACTATAGTTCGACCGAAACCGCTGTACCGCTCCCTAAGAAAGTGCGGCGAAGTGGGGGCCGAGGAAAAAAGAGCAAGAATACACATGAGATCGATATTGTCGGATATATCTTACGATATCGTACCAATATAAACAATATTTTTGTTTTATATATTATATCGATATGTTTATATTTTTTTATAACTAAATTATCTACAGATATTCTGACAGAGCTTCTGCTTCAACTTCATCTTCCGTTTCGCCATCGGAATTTGAATCAGAGTCGTTCTGCAAATTTATAATTAATGGATCGATAATAATATCAAATCTACTATCGCGATCCCAGTAATTGTTTTCATTTTTTTGGACATGATCATCACATTTCTGCCATTTTTCCGCCGTGAACTCCGAAAACAATGTATTCAATAAGTTTATCTTTTCATCTAGAGAAGAGTTAATATGGTTATGAGCTATATTGTTTTTAATATCAGCCCAGACTAACTCTATGGGATTCAAATCCGGATGGTACGGCGGTAATCGTAGAACAGTATGTCCATTGGCTTTCAGGAGTTCATCAATTCTGTACACGGGCTCTTTTTGTGTATTATCGATAAGAAGTTGCAGTTGAGATTTTGTCATAGCTTCCGAAAATTCAACATTGTGGCGCCGTAACCAGTTCTGCATTTCGGTTTTGAGGCTTGCTATGGTTGGCTTCTTGTCAACCTGAACGCTGTGGTAAGACGCGTTGTCCAAGACAACCACAGAATTCGGAAGCAATTTATCTTTTAACTTTTCATCTACCCACTTATAAAAAGTAGGCCCGTTCATGTCTCCATGATAGTCGCCGGTCTTAGCATCTGATTTGAATATCGTCAATGCACCATCAACCAAGCCATTTCGACATCCAGCGTGAAGAATTACCAAACGCCGTCCTTTTCCAATATCAGCATGAATTCCAGGTTCGGACGATGATTGCCAACATTTGCTTACATGGTGACTGGCGTTAATGTATGTTTCATCAAGGAAATATATGTTGCGGTTTTGCGTTCTGTAATTTCTGATTTGTGTTAAGTATTTTTTCCACCACACTACAATATTAGGCTGCTCTATAAGGAGATGTCTCTTCGATTTGCATTTTTTGAAACAGTAACCTATTGTGTGTAAGAGGCTCCTTAGAAATTCTCGTCCACAATTTAATATGCCATCTTGTTTCAAACTTGAAAGTAACTTACGGACACTTGGCACTCTTTTTTCAAATTCATAAAACTGATGAATTTTTCTTCTGATAACTCCTAAATCAAAATCATCAACAACATGTTTTTTCTTTATAGTTTTTGGTTGTTTTGGCGAATTAAATTTCAATCGGCCCAAATTTTCAGTTGATGAATTGCCCTCTTTTATCACATTTCTTGCGGTTTTTTCGCAGTACCCCGTAGCGTCTGCCACGATTTTGGCAATATTTGCATCACTTTTATATTCAAAGCTCTCTCTGTCTGCTTTTCTTTTCTTAAAATATTCGGCCACTTTAAAAATTATGGCCTTGACATCACGAGATAGCGCTCGGCCCATCTTTGGATATTTATCTCATGTGTATCTGACATAGACCGTCCGGTACAAAGGCGACCTACTGCCGTGAGCGTCGACGGCAGACTGATGGATCGGAGCGGCCGATACTTCCCCCCCGTCTCGCCGCGCGCATACCTCAGGAGCGGTACAGCGGTTTCGGTCGAACTATATGAGATGAGGTATCTGTATACTTACTAGTATTATGTTATCTGTGGTTTTAGTAAAAAAACTAATCAAGGTCGAACATGGCCACCTATTAGTTCTGAGTTGGACAAAGTTATCCAATCCGAATTGATCTTAAATAGTTTTTTAACAGTGATTTCTTGATATGCAGGATATTTTCCATTCTATTGGTCTATATTTATTGCGTGTAGTATTGGACAAAGTTATAATACAAACTTCAAACTATTTGGTCAAACACAGTTTCTAACCATTGTTTTCTTGATAGACAGGACTACTCTATTGGCCTATTTGCGTATAAAGTTGAACAAAATTTGGTAATTATACTGAAAGATTTTTTTATAATAGTGCGTAAGGCCTCGAACTAGGGGTGTAATCTCTGGGAAACGGAGGATGGTCGCGGGTTCAAGTCCCTCCGAAATCGAAATATTTTAGGATATTATTTAATTTTGTATTCGTTCGACCTATTTAGGTATACGAAAGATGATCGAAAAGTGGCGTTCGCTACGTTCAACACTTTCGTGTGTGGCTGAGGAAAGCTATTCGGGAGCTACAGCATCCGTCGTATTTAGTACTACTAACTAGCCTTCCGCCCCGGCTTCGAACGGGTTTAACAAAAATTATATTTTTTTACACACACACTCACACATACACAATGGATTATATTATTTAAGTTTTGATAGGGAAGCATTCAGCATTTATTCTATCGAATTTATCTGGGTATTAGAAAACTACAGCCAAATTAGTCCAAGTCTTGATGTACCCGTTTTGACTGAATTATTATGCACCTACGTGGATCTTACCCTATGTATTTTCAGGAGGGTTATGGCTAATGACATAATTATATAATTTAGAAAACATTAATTGACGGTTCCATTGCACTCTTAGTGTATCTTATTTCTATGTATGTATAAAGTCGCATTGTGGCAACCCATAATCCGAACGCACTCGTACAAAGATTATGTGTTGTCACAATCTGAGTCAAATAGGTCCGAGCAGACTCTGATCGTGTCAACGCGGCTTTCAATTACTCATCATCATCATTATATGATGCCCATGTTAGTCCACAGCTGGACATAGGCCTCTCATAATGAGCGTCACAGCACCGTCTTCAGCTAGGCAATAATAATAAATCTTTAATTATGTAATCTTCTCTTCTTCGGTTACTCGTTTTAATCATTAACTCTACTTAAAGAATACAAAAACATCAAACTATGAAACTCTGTTCTACGGGTGATGTTAATTCAGTGAAGGAGTAAATAGATTCGTGTGTGTTAAAGAGAGAACGCATGATAGAGAGAAAGAGCAAGAGTGTGGTTTGAAGACGGAAAATCTAATGGTATAATGTTAGTAAATTTTGAAGAAAATGATGTTACTGAAAATTCTAAAATCGCTACAATACACAGAAAAATACTTCTAAAAAAGTTCTAGGAACTTAGTAACTACACTCAGTTGGCTATAACCATCATTAAAACTTGCGCTATTTTTTCTTTTCGTAAATATAAGTATTTTTACCTTCATGGGTAGAAAACAAAATGTTCAAAATAAATAAATACATTACTTATAAAGCTAATCTTTTGACGTCTTTGTTTGTATCAAAATTCTAATATTTTTGTTATTATAGGCTGTGGCTTGTGGCTTAAAAACGATTGTTAAATATAGCGACGTGACCAAAGTCGCAGGCAACAGCCAGTTTACTTATAAAGTTAAGTTGAGAACGCGTTCCAAACCAATTCAAAGATCCAGCCATAGCGTGGTGATTGTACTCTAGAGTGGACTAGCCATTGATAATGTCATTGTATTTTTATAAATATATAAATTATTAAAATCGAAAGAAATAATCCGATATAGTAGTTTACTCATACGATGAAAAAGTGACGTAATATTTCTCTATCCTATGCTTTACTATAGCCAAATTCGATATAGAATGTTTGTGAACCAACCACGACACAAATAACTAAAATTGGCTCCGACTCCAGTTTCAGATATAGCTGTAAGCAATATTTAATGAAAGATCTCAAACTGACAAACAAATAATGTAAATCTTTACTAATATTATAAAGAGGAAAGATTTGATTGTTTGTTGGTTTGTTTGAATAGGCTCTGAGACTACTGGACCGATTTGAAAATGGTGAAATTATTTCACTATTACAATCGTACATTATCCCTGATGAATAGAGGCTATAGAATATAAAAAAAATGTAAGGGTTCCGTATGAAAACTTCAATAATGTAATTCTACGTGTGTAAAAATGTATAATTTTGGAATGTTTTGTTAATAATCGTGCCGGACAGCTTAAAAAGACGCAATAACAGATCGAGTATGGGCGGTTTGTTTGCAAACATTCTATATCGGCATTAGCTATAGTATAACGCTAAGGGTCACGACACACTGACACACAAAACAAGAGGCACACTAGCGGTGAAATCAGCGGTGATATACAAGTGTAGCTCTTATTCTCTACCTGTCTTGTGCTATTGTGTTATGTTCCCACCTAAATGTAACCACAGAGACGGCGGGCGCGTTTAGCTTGACGTTGGCTGTGCGGCCGGGGGATGGCCGCGGGCCGGCGTCGCCGTTCGCTGATTCGCTCTGGCTTCGCGGTTCGCTTGATGAACCTGTGAGAAACAAAGTTGAAACGTATAATGATTATTTATGGAATATTTATCGCCTATCGTCTTTAATATGCCAACAATCAATCAAAAATACTCAAACGCAACTCTCAAACTGTCAAAAAATGAGCTTGAATCGGCAGACTTTTGACAGGTGTTTGTTAAGCACTGTCGATAAATTGCAACACGAGACGTGCTTTAATATGAGTATTTGAAGTTTGCCCCGAAAATAAAGCAACTAGGTTTAAGCATGTCTCAAGTCGCAATCTTTTGACAGATTTCAGTAAAAATCTGTTAAAACTTCGATAAGTACTTGATTGAGACGCGAGACGTTCTTAAGTTGTCAGGCAACATTAGAATTTAAGTAAGTATCGAAAACGTTTATAAATTCAATTGTTGACAAAAGCTAAATCCCAACAAAAATTATATTCAATATGTCTCTGTTTTTCCCCTATTTAGAGATAGAGAAACATTTATTATATTAGGTCCTTACATATGAAATTGGCGTTTTGTATGGGAGGAACAAAAAGTCGAATATTTTTTAATATAATATATTTAATTAATCAAAGTATGAACCATTATTTTCTATGCACTTTTGCCATCTTATAGGTAGTTCATTGATCCCTTTACTAAAAAAACCAGTCGGACGGGAATCAATAAAATCTTTGAAGGCGATTTGGACTGCCCCATCGGAGTTGAATTTTTTCCCTTGCAAGAAGTTATCCAAATTTCGAAAAAAATGGTAATCTGTTGGAGCAAGGTCCGGGGAGTACGGAGGATGTCTTAGACTTTCCAATTGAAGCTCTTCTAATTTAGTAGCCGTCTGTTGCGCAGTGTGTGGTCTAGCGTTGTCGTGAAGCAGCAGTGGCGTGGAGCGATTGACCAGCCTAGGTTGTTTAGCCGCTAGCTTTTCCATCATGGTTTGCAATTGCTGACAATAGACATCAGCCGTAATAGTCTGGCCAGATTTGAGAAAACTGTAATGAACAATACCGGCACTAGTCCACCAAACGCTTACAAGTAACTTTTTTGGGGTTAATTTTCGCTTGGGGCAGGATTTGGCTGGCTGGCCAGGATCCAACCATTGCGCTGAGCGCTTCCGATTATCGTAAAGAACCCATTTTTCATCACAGGTAATGATTCGGTTTAAAATACCTTCATTATTGTGCCGGTTTAGTAATGTAACGCAGCAGTCGACGCGCGTTTGCCGGTTTGCTTCAGTCAATTCGTGAGGTACCCACCTTTCAAGCTTTTTAATCTTCCCAATTTGCTTCAAGTGAATTAAAACAGTTTTATCACTAACACCGCAGCCTGCAGCTAACTCGGACGTGGTTTGCGATGGATCCGCTTCCAAAGAGGAGAAATTTGTGATTAAAGTGGCCAGTACGAAAAACGCCAATTTCATATGTAAGGACCTAATAACAACTCAGTTACAGCGCGGAACAAAAACAGTAACTAATATATAAATCGACTAACAGTAATAATTATACAATTTTGGTTAGGTAATCTAAAAGTCAGAATTTTCCCTTCGTCCCCCAACACACGTTTCCGTAAGAAAAATCTCGTTTCCGTAAGAAAAAACCCGTTTCCGTAAAGAAGCACTTACCGTGAGGTAGGAATGTATTGACGACCCGTATGGAGTCCTTGCATTTGGCCAGCTGCTTGTCCACGTCGTCGTACGAGGAGCCATCTATGATGAACACCTCCGCCATGTCGTCAGTCAGCAGTTGGCACGAGTAGCCGATGTTTATTGCCGTTTCTGAAAAATTATATTTTATTATTAGACTAGCTTTCCGCCCTAGCTACGCAATGATATTTTAAAAAAAATCATTTTTCATACGGAACCCTAACTTTTTTGAAAATATTCTATAGCCCACGTTCATCACGGAAAATTTATTCTAATGGTGAAAGAATTTTTCAAATCTGTCCAGTAGTTTCGGAGCCTATTCAATTCAAACATACAAACAAACAATCAAATCTTTCCTGTTTATAATATTAGTATAGATAGATATAACGCCATACAAAACAAGGTATCAGTGAAACTGATAAAAAATGAGGGACTACCAAGTAGAAACGGAAAATAGTTTAGAAACAAAGAGATATTTCCTTCCTATAAAGCTTACAACAGTTTCTAGTTTGTTGCGAGCGCAGCAAGCAGCAAAAAGATGTGTATAGTTAGATTTTATGCAATTCGTTGTTGCTGTAAACCGCAACCTGTGGTCTAGCTGCAGACCAAAGCTAGAAGGAACTCAGCTTGTTACTGAAAGACTCCTAAGATTATTGTTTCATTTTAATAATGAAAATGAAACAATAATCATAAAAATGAACAACACTTTGTGCTGTTCATGGAAAGAGGTGAGCGCAGCAAGCCAGATTATTATCTGCCCTTCAGCACGCACCATTGCACCATACGTTTCACATACGCCCCTGTCCTGATACAGATTTTTACCGCGTGTTTGATACACTTATTGCTTGTTCGTACCTAGTAAGAGCAGGTCGGTCTCGATCTCTAAGGGCAGGTCAGCCTCGACCTCACGTTTCACATACGCTACAAACAATCAAATCTTTCCTCTTTATAATATTAGTATAGATATAACGCCATACAAAATTAGGTATGAGTGTAACTGATACAAAATGAGGGACTACCAAGTAGAAACTGAAAATAGTTTAGAAACAAAGAGATATTTCCTTCGTATAAAGCTTACAACAGTTTCTAGTTTGTTGCGAGCGCAGCAAGCAGCAAAAAGATTTGTATAGTTAGATTTTATGCAATTCGTTGTTGCTGTAAACCGCAAACTGGAGTCTACATGCAGGCTAGAAGGAACTCAGCTTGTTACTGAATGACTCATTCAAGATTTCTGTTTAATTTTAATAAAATATTGATTGGATCTGGAACTTTACGAAATATGGGAATAACTTATGTCATGATCCAAAAAAGTGTGCTAAGCCGTTCGCAGCACCTAGTATATTTATTAGAAATTGAAACTGAAAACAACAATGGAAAGAACAGTCTTATATTATAATTTCGAAATGATCTTTAAAAAATAATTATTTTTGGTTATCGAATAGGATCCAAAGAAGCTATAGGATCCAAAGTAGTTTTTCAGTCTAACCTCAAGGTAAAACATACCTTGTTTATCTCCAGTTAAGACCCAAACTTTAATTCCAGCCATACTGAGATTCGCTATCGTTTCTGGAACTCCATCTTGTAACTTGTCTTCTATTGCGGTAACTCCTGTAACAATATGTTTCAATCAGCACTTAATTGTGACCTTCATTTAATCAGATTGCTCTAAATATAGGATTACTATAGAATAGTACTGGTAGGTCTAAGAATGAACCTGTCATAATTTGGTCTGTAGTTTAGTCTGCAGATTAAGCTACAGACTAAACTATGAGACAGACAGTCTGCAGATTAAGCTACAGACTAAAATTATTATTTATGCTGCAGATCAACCGCTATCCTTAAAGCTAACAAAATCGCTCTGCCCTGGAAGACCAGCGTTGTTTGCTAGCAACCACCTTATGCTGAGGAAGAGGCCATTTTGTGGCTGAATGCCACATTTTTGAAATAGTAGTACCATTGTATGTCTGCTAGTGCAAATACATTATTTTATTCTTATTCTAGACGATAGTGTCATTACTCGGTAGTAAAGGGGCGTAATCGCGCCCTGCTATCCACTTTCGGAACAACATTTACCAGTTGCGCGCAGTGTTAATAATGATTACCCACATTGATTGATTCGAGCAAAAGAGGTCGCTTTTGACAGAGACTCAGCGTGGGGTAAGAAGCGAGACGCAAACCCTCACACAGTGTAGTGAGTGAAGCGAACAGCGCTTTGTGTTGTTAGAGGTTCGTTGAAAGATGCGAGCGCAGCAAGCCAGATTATTATCTGCTCTTCAGCACGCACCATTGCACCATAAGTTTCACTTGCCCTGATACAGATTTTTACCGCGTGTTTGACACACCTATCGCTTGTTCGTACCTAGTAAGAGCAGGTCGGTCTCGATGCCCTATTTCTTGTTCGTACCTAGTAAGAGCCAGTCGGTCTCGATGCCCTATTACTTGTTCGTACCTAGTAAAAGCCGGTCGGTCTTGATGCCCTATTACTTGTTCGTACCTAGTAAGAGCAGGTCGGTCTTGATCTTTAACTGTTTTGTATTGTAGTGAGTCTCGATCTCACGTTTCATCTTACCGACTCTGACACACCTATGCTTGTTCGTACCTAGTAAGAGCAGGTCGGTCTCGATCTCCTCGTAGATGGCGTCGAGCTGCTCGTCGCGGTCGTGTATCGCGAGCGCGGCCTGGTGGTGGCGCCGCTTCCACTCGGAGAACATGCGCTCGTCCAGCGGACGCCACGCGAGGGCCAGTGTGCGGAGACCTTCACCAGCGAATTTCTACAAAAAAAAGAAGTCCGGTTGTAATTTTTGAACGAAACGCAGTTGTATCTGTTGAGACGTCGGAAAATAGGTAATTAGGACGCCACGCAAGAGCCAGTTTGCGGAGACCTTCACCAGCGAATTTCTAGAAAAAAAGATGTTCTGTTGTCTGAACGAAATGCGTTTGTATCTGTTGAGACGTCGGGAAATATGTAAAGGATAAATACCCGTTATGATGGTACTATTAATTATGTGCTTTGCTTATCCTGGTTGAAAATATTGTCATGTTTGCTTGCAGAGTGAGAGCTACGAGTGGACGGGAAACTGCACAGGACAGACCAAAATGGCGTCTTATTTTTTTGTAGGACAAGACCTTCAGGTTGCGCCTTGGAGCAGAAATATTTCTGATATTACCATATAATAATTAGTGGAGATGGCGCCTATATTTCACCATCCATTACATCACATTACTGTTAAGTGGCCCACAGCATCAATCGTAAGTAATAGGAAAGAAAGGGACTCTCACATTCATTAAAAATAAATACAACAAAGAAATAACCTGACCTGACAAAAAGACTAACCCACCAGAATGCTTAATAAAGATCCTATAAGAAAACTAGCAAGGCTGGTTATCTGTTAGAACCCTGGCATAATAATACAAATGCAATATGCAACATCCCGATTGGCCTGTATTATGAAGGGACCGAATAATCTGGAAAAGTCTCTAATTTGCAGTGGGACAATAATGGTCTAGCCCTAAAATTAGGGTGCGTTGGAAATTGTTGCTACTTCTTCGCATATGGTATATATGTATTACATCATGGTATATTACAGATATTCCACAGGAAAAAAGAAGTTTAAGGTAAATTACGACGTAAATGTATGTTGCACAGGAAAAATTTTGAGAAATTTCTTGCAATATTACCATGGTTTTCCTCATGTATTGAAATACCTATATAGAGGTATTACGTCCATGGCGTAATATACATTGAGACTATGTTTAGCACATTGAAGCGAAGATTTTTCAAGCATTTTCTTCTAGAAATGATGTCTACGGCAAATATACATTATCACTACATAGTTTAAAACAAATTCTGTTCCCACTGCTTGTCTGTATGTCTGTTCCTATATATGCTTAAATCCAGAGATGTACAAAATGTTTTTAAAAAAGCATTTAAATACAAAATGCAAAATACTTTTCAGATTTACTATTTCAAATGCAAAATACCAAATAGTATTGCGTTTTGTATTTCAAATGCTAAATGCAAAATAGGTATTTTCAAAATACTTTTTCAAAATAAAATACCCCCTGACCAAATCACAGATAAGTATTTTTATTTATTACACAGGAGAATAGATACACTCAATGAGATTACACTTTTTTTTTTTAAATTAATAACAACTGGACTGGTATTGTTAAAAAGTGATAAAAATAAATATAATTTTTTATTTATAACACTTTTTAACAATACCTGGTATTGTTAAAAAGTGATAAAAATAAATATCATTTTTTATTTATAACACTTTTTAACAATACCAGTTGTTCGAATAGGTACATCATCACTCATTTTTCATACTTGTCGGACATTGACACTTGTCAGACATTACTTGACATTGACATAAGACGCGCACTCTGACCAAAGAAGAAAAAGATGTCGTGCATGGTTAGTTGGCGCCTCTATCGGTCGAATTCGGCAATACAAGCGTTTTGTTTTGTTTGACTGGTAATGTTGGCTCAACTTAATCACAAAGTATTTTGTATTTTAAAATGTATATTAAAAATACAAAATGCATCTCGAAAGGAATTTCAAATAAAATACAAAATACTTTTCACTGAAAGGTATTTAAATACAAAATACAAAATAGGTATTTTGCATTTTCTATTTGCATTTAAAATAGAAGTATTTCAAATAAATCACATCTCTGCTTAAATCATTAAAAGTACGGAAAGGATTGTGATAGAGTTTTATTTAACTGATAGAGTAATTCAAGAGGAAGCTTTATATTTATAACATGCACCCGTGCTAAGTCATGACGGGTCGCTAGTACAGGATAAATTATGGCAATGAATAAAAAATATAAACATATTACTCACATTTAAATGTTCCTGTGTTTTTGTTTTCATATCCACTTGGTTACTTTTTAATCTGTCGTATATTACATTATCAGCACCTTTGGTATATAACCTAATTTCACCATCCTTCCTTAATATCACGGACATTCTTTTCCTAACATTATTAAAATCTAATATACATAACAATTCATACACCTGAAACAAAAAAATATATATCAGTACAAACTCAAAATAAATGGGTGCGATCATGAACACCAGAATTTTTTTAACATAAAAACCACCGGAGTTCGTATTAATATTAATGAGTGGTTTTTGTTATTATCAGACATTGATATGTATATCAGTCATCTAGTGCACAAGCTCTGCTTAGCTGGGGGCTAGATGATGCTGTGTGGATTGTCCAGCATCATTTATTTATTTAGAAACACTATCTGCTTCTTTATAATTTTGCTTCTTTATACAGTGTTTGTCTTGATTTACCCAAGTCGCCTTTAAGAGGTTATTGATTATCTACCTTTTAACCCTGTATATATAAGTAGGATTGCTATACATACCTCTGTTTTACCCATAACTTCTATTGTAATACTATTGGGCGCTCGTTCTCTGAACACAAAGCCGAAATTCCTCGCCGCAGACACCAGCGCTGATTCATCCGGCGACTGCGCCTGAAATATAAAAACATCGCTGTGTATTTGCTTATATAATCTAAGCTCTAGTGTATGAAAAATACAGACCATTGTTGAATGCCAACCTGATTCAGCAATGGTTGAAACAAGAAAACATCGCTGTGTATTCGCTGGTTTAATCAAAGCTTTACTGGACGAAAAATACAGACTATTATTGAATGCCAGCATAACATACAACAATAGGCATCAAGCCCAGATCCATTAGCATCTCATTAAGAGGATTAATTCAACTGCCTTTTCTTATGACTTGTTCTTTCATACAAGTCATCTATACTAATATTATAAAGAGGAAATATTTGACTGTCTGTTTGAATAGAATAGGCTCCGAGACTAATGGACCGATTTGATAAATTCTTTCAACGTTAGCTAATCCTACAATATCCCTGATTAATATAGGCTATAGAATATTTTCAAAAAAGTAAGTGTACAGTAGGAAAACTTCAATAATGTTACCACACGTGTGTAGTATTAACATTTTTTTTGATAAATACCCATGCGAAGACGGGGCAGACCGGTAGTTATACATAATCTGTGTGTATAACAGCAGACGGTGACGTCATATCTATATCACTGTCTGCTCTTATTATAAGTGTGTATCTATACTAATACTATAAAGAGGAAAGTTTTGTTTGTTTGTTTGAGTTGAATAAACTGCGAAACTACTGGACCGATATGAAAAATACTTTCACCATAAGTTAAAGAATATTTAAAAAAAAATAAGGATCCGCATAGAAAATTAAATTTTTGTTAAATACCCGTGCGAAGCCGGGGCGGATCGCCAGTGTATATACATACTGACTGGTATGAAACGCATACAATAACCGTCTATCATTATATTCGACAGACAGTTACCTATGCATATTTAATTTCAACAGAAAATACAATAGATAATATCATTCATTTACATTATTTATTTAATTTATACCTACTTAATTCTATGGAAAATGCAATCTTACAAACGTTCAAAAACTTAACGCTATTCTTATATTTGTTTTATACTACATTATAAAACAGTCGCTTCCCTCTGTCTGTCTATCTGTCCCTATGTATACTTAGATCTTTAAAACTACGCAACGGATTTTGATGCGGTTTTTCAATAGATAGAGGAAAGTTTTTGTACAGGAAAACACAAGGCAATACAACAGGCTCAATATCTAACTAACTAACTAAGAAATAAGGTTTTATTGATTTTTTCTTCACTTAAATCCGTCTATTCAATAGCAACGATAGGTTCGGGTGTACCGTTCTTACCTGGTATTCTAACCGGCCATTCTTCTGGTCTGGCATAACCGTATGGCACAATGCAAGCAGCCGAAAGAAATCATGCACGTCTCTATTGCCTCTCTTACAGGCGTCGAGAAGCGTCGCGTCAAAGAACTTGAACTCAGGCTCGTATTCAGGGTTGAACGTGAAATCCAACGGCTCTGACGTCTGTGGAGGTGAACTTTTATTTGAATGTCTGGTAGGAACTGTGTTCAGGCAAATCTACGTTTGTATACGTTTTGGTATCATTACGGTGTTACATTTTGCAATCTAAGTTTAGTATTTTGCACGCCTAGTAAAGTAAAGGTAGGAAAAAACCATAACTCCGATAACGCTGCCATCTTAATATTTTTG
Organism: Eupithecia pulchellata; assembly: GCA_963931895.1. Classification (NCBI taxonomy): domain Eukaryota; kingdom Metazoa; phylum Arthropoda; class Insecta; order Lepidoptera; family Geometridae; genus Eupithecia; species Eupithecia pulchellata. The sequence continues at coordinate 7,760,513 of OZ007536.1, read as the reverse complement.
TAGGAAATGTAATCAATCAAGGATATCTTGACCTTTAAAAAAGCGGCAGTTACCCAAAATTCCTACCTTCACAATTATACCTAACTCACTACTAATCACACCGCAAAAGATACAAGAACAGTATACTCAAGCATGCAAAAAAAGTCTTACGTTTCACGAAAAAAGAGTTGCTTTTAGAAAATGAATAGAATATAATAAACGTAGATTTGCCTTTTCAACGATACCCATGTACAAAACCAAGCTTATACCACGATGCGAAGCGAATCATGCAACATCCACAGCGCTTGTAGAAACATACGTGCATATATATATATATATACAATACAATAGAACGTTACCCCTGATCTAAGAAATGACAGTACCAAATGAGTTTCTACGACAGTTCAAGAGATGATCACTTTTGGTGTAATGTAGAAAACCTAGTGTGTTGTGTCTGTGTTAGCTTTACCACTAAACCATAGGACAGAGAAGAAATATCTACTAAGGTTATGTGACGTTTACTGGAAAGGTTTACTAAGCATTATTATTCATAACCATCCACAGTATGACAATCTATGTCAGTCAGTGAAGTGCTCGTCATATTTTCGCTGCTCATTCAGTTCTAAACACCAGTTGTGCATACGTTTACGGCGACAAAATCAAGCTTTTGCCTCCTTCTATACATTTGGCGCACTGCAGCGCCTCTACCGCAAAGTGTGGAACTAATTATCGTAGTTTTAGCGGTTTAATAGTTTAATGATTTTTTTTAAGAATATACTGAGAGATTTGACATAAATAGATTATTTTCACGTCAGTATTTGACTCACTCTTTTTTGTACGTGTAAGCGAGAAAGAACTGTGCAACTGGCAGTTTGCGTATAGAACGCAGTCAATGAACAGCGAAAATAGTACAAGCGAGTCCTTCAACGAATTTCATAAATAGACAGGCTGTTCTAACTAATAATAAGTGTGGGCATCCCATAGCCTAGGAGAGAGACGAGCAGATAAATGTTAAGGAATATTTTTCTTAGAATAATGTTAGGATATCCACTCGATTCTAGCTAACCAATCTCATTATCCTAATGCAAGCGACAAATCAGAATATGTAGTGCCTTACGCGAATAATTTAGTATATTTCGTTTTGGTAAACGGACGGTAATACGTTGATTTATTTTCAGGATTTTATGAGGAAAAATATCGAATCAAATAGAAATGGTTTTTAAAGGTACGAAACATACTCAAGTTGTTAAAAAAATATCTATGTATTAGTTATAATTAATTGACTTCCGGGAGGCTTCTGTTTCGCCAGTTTAGTTTATTTATTTATTATTATGAAAGGCCTACAGCTTATTTAAATATAAAATGGTTAACTAAAATTAAGCAACAAAAAAGCTAATCGTTTATTTAAGAATCGACGAAGTCAGAGAGTAAATTAAGAAAATTAAAGTTCAGTTTTTTTCAAGAACGGTTTTAGCGTTCTTTACCATTTTATCTGCTCATATTTTTAACTGGCTTTAAAAAACGAGGTATATTTTCTATATTCGACTGTATATTTTATGTTTGTACGCCGACTTATCCGTCAATGTTTTTTGTTTGATACATAATAGATTAAATTAGAATTATTCCCGTGATATTACTATTTTGTGACTTTAACAAAATAATTAATTAATAATTAATACAAAAGGAGAATCCGTTTTTTGTGAAAAACATCATCCTACAGCCAATTCTAAATTTATAATTATCCTACAGCCAATTCTTAATTCATAATAATCCTACAGCCAATTCTAAATTTATTTATAATTATACAGCCAATTCTAAATTTGAAGTTCAGCTCATGTAAGGCACTACATGACACGATCCGCGCAATCCGTACACGTGTGGAGTTGAGGTGATGCCGGGCGCCGGGCGTGCTGCGACCCGCCTCGTGCTCCTGGTCTAGCAGCCGCGCGCGCGCCGCCGCGCCCGCGCCGCACGCGACCTGTGACCGCCACGCGCCCGCACCGCTGCCGTTCCGCCGCTGTCACCAATATATCTCTTACCAACTGGTATGTCGAACTATATCTAACTATGTCTCTGAACTCCTTGATATACCAGATGTACGGAACAAGGACTGTTTTGGTGATAAGTCAAATTATATCTTTTACCTACAAGTATGTTCAATAATGTGTAACTATGTCTCTTAACCCCTTGACTTACCAGATGTACGGAACAAGGACTGTTTTGATGATAATGATAATTCAAATTATATCTCTTACCAACTAGTAAGTCGAACAATATCGAGCTATGTCTCTTAACCCCATGATATACCAGATGAAAGTAACAAAAACTGTTTTGTGATAAGTCAAATTATGTCTCTTACCAACTAGTAAGTCGAACAATATCGAACTATGTCTCTTAATCCCTGACATAGCAGATGTACGGACAAGGACTGTTTTGTGATAAGTCAAATTATATCTCTTACCAACAAGCATGTCAAACAATATCTAACTTTGTCTGTTAATCCCTTGAGATACCAGATATACGGAACCAGGACTGTTTTGTGATAAGTCAAATTATATCTCTTAACAACTAGCCCCTTGACATACCAGCTAATTCTAATTTTAAGTGGGGGAGATCTGCACTGACATCTCATGAGAGTGTATTGTGCATTATCCCCCTACATAAACAGGCGCTAACCAGCCCAGTTTCTTGAAGTGAAGTGTCCGGCACTTCAAGAAACTTGGCAGGACCTTTAGTAATAAACCGTTTCGAAACAGCTTTTTTGTGGGCGTGGATGGGGTTGATGCCTCTTAATAGCTAGTATGTCGAACAATATCTAACTCTATTTTTTGTTGTTGATTCGGCCCTTTATCGACCGTGTACAGTCCACACTTGGCAACCAGTATTTCCCAATTCTCTTAGTGTATTGTATGCTCCAAAAACCCTACTTATGTTGAGTAGAAATAAATGTTTACATGTTTGACTGATAAAACATTACAGGGATTTCATACTACTTTTTGATTCCTTTAAGAACTTAGATTCAAGAGAATCTGTGTACCTACCTCCGTCGCTAGGGTGACCAGACCCGTGTAGTCAATTGATTTGATCAAATTATGAGTAATAAGTCAGTGTAGCTGTTTGATCCACAACGCGTGCTGTGTACCACGCAGGGTCGTTGAGTCTTTCCTCATTGATACGAGCTATATTCAACTCATTGCGTCATATTTTACAGCTCATTCTTGCATCTACTCAAATACTGTTCCATTTTGCTTATAAGCATTAGTGTTTATGTAGACAATTAATAATAAAAATACAATAATTCAATATAGCACTACTAATCCTAAGCAATGTCTGTACATGCACGTATTTGTGTTCAGGATAGTTCGGTATAATCTATCACTATACAGCCTACTAAATACGGTTACGCCGCAACTAGACCGCTCTGAAGTTAACTGTTATTCAGCTCAAAAGACAAATGGATTGTTTTAAGCGCTGTAAAATAGCTAACTTCGGAACGATTGATGCATCTCAAGGAACCTAAAGTGCAGAAAAAAATAAACAGGGGTAAAATCCATACCTACTCATACACAAACTGTAAGACAAAACAAACATGGAAACATATAAAAACAATCCACAAGTTCCCCTGCTAACAAAGCTTGGGCGGAGGTTTCAACATAGATATACTTATAAAAATTGGATATGGAAATCAACTCAACATCATGCAAAGTAAAATAAAAGTGGAATTGAAACGTGCTAAACGGTCTTCCGCATATTCCTCGCTGACATTTCGACGATCAAATGCCTACATGCATAACTGTGATTTCTATAGCTGTGCTATACAATTATGACCTTTGAAGGGGGTGTGTGAAGGTGTATTTTGTGGTGTGTTGACTTACGTCTGTGAGTTCTATAGTCTCGCCCGTGACTTCGTCGATTACGTCACCGTAACACACGCCGGCGATGGAGCACTTGTTAAACGTCATTATGTTCTGGGTTAACGTGCCAGTTTTGTCGGAGAATATGTATTGGATTTGACCTGTGAAACAAAAGATATTGTCAGCCAGATACTAAACGTATAGCGATTTAAAGATAAAGATGTTGGTTACAAATACAATACAAATATTTATTCAAGTAAACTTAAACTAATATACATTGCATGGATAAACCAACTTATCTTTAAGAATTTTAAAATTTTAATGTAGTAATTATGTGGTACGTAATGTGCCGTCACTTCGCAAGGGCCCTATGTGAAAACCAGCACAGTATGAACAATTGCATAGTACTGCAAAATGCTGAGTTAGGTACCTTTTAGCCTTGTGTTCTTAGTTTCCTACTCAATTATTAGTAAATTACTTGTGTTAAGCTTTCGATTTATTTATTAAGCTATGCTCATTTTTCTTGTTTGCTTTTTCATTTTATTTTATTTTCTTTTGGGTAAAATAAATGATCTTCTTTCTTCAAATTGTGGTTGTGACTACAACTTGTCTACGATTGGTTATAGATTTTGCATGCCGTGTCGGCCTGTAAGAGATCGGTACTACTAATATTATAAAGAGGAAAGATTTGATTGTTTGTTTGTATGTTTGTTAGCTTTACTTTTTTTTTTTGACAAAATAGTTACAGACTCAGGTCTTAAGGATCGACAGACCAAAAATCCAATAATTACGTTAGTAGACATTTTAGGCATAAATGTTTTGTCTAAGAAACCAGCCAATCAATGTTTCTATAACCTATCAAAACATTATTTCCGAATAATTAAATAAAGCATGGCCGTATTTCATGATTATTAACACGAGATTAAGGTTCAAAATGCTCTAACCAGATTATTCCAATGGTAATTTGACTCGAACGATATAACAATAGGTGTTATCGTTTATATTGAGGACTTGTTGAAAACAATTTTAATCAATTTAACGTAACAGGTAATTTAATAGCGATCATACTCGTATGATTTTACGTCAACAATGACAAACGAGTCAAGTGGTTTGATAAAATGGAAACGGAATAATTAATCATTATCAACAGGAAAAGCATATTTAGCTTTGAACATTTTCTGATAATATGTTTTATTTTTTATCACTGTACATTACGGCAATCTCACCCAAAAAATATATTAGCTTATTTCGCTTTAAATAATTTCTGAATTGTTAAATTTTTTTACTTAATGTACATTACGTCAATCTTATAACTCATAGAAAATTATAGAAATATTTTTCATGGACCCCTTGGGAAATGCTAAACAATAGAATCATGGACCTCTGGGAATAGATATCTCGTAGTACTGTACTCAGTTTTATTTTCATTAATAATAAAATTAACAGGCGTCAAGCTCTTTCGGAGAGACTGTTGGCCCATCAATGTTTACGCATCGTAAAAATGTTGTTACATTTTTGTTTGTGACGCTGCTACATCAATCGACTTTGGCAAAAATATCTGGAAAAATACGAGGAAATTTTCCTGTACATAACGTCATCAAATCGTCGTATATTATAAAAACATCCAATATCGTATCAAGTAACCTTTAGATTTTATTTTTTTTGCAGATTTTTTTCAGACTTTTAATTTTATTTTTATGTGTAATTTTCAAACAGGGTCTTTGACGTGTACTTTTTTAATTTTGTATTAAACTTCATTTATATTTCTATGAAGTAACAATTTCCCAGGTGTATGTAAAAAAATCTTGCCTGAAAACCAGCGCTGGGTAGATACACCAGTAAGAACTGGGTTCTTACTGGTGTATCTACCCTCAGTGCAGGTCTAAAGGCAAGTTTTTTTTTACATACACCTGGGAAATTGTTACTTCATATGCTAAAATTCACAATGCTAAAATTAAGCCATATTTGCCCAAAACTGCCACGAACAAAAAGTATTTAAGCCTAGGATTAAATTAATCTTAACTTAATGCGTATATTAACCTATTGGTTTAAGGTAAATAAAATTATTTTCTTTCTTTCGAAAGAAATAATAATTTTGACTCTTGAATTTAACTATGTTTTAATAACAAGTTAAAGTTTGACTCACCGAGTTCCTCGTTGAGGGTAGTTGTTCGCGCTTTCGCGGCCGTACCCGTCTTTTCATAATACATCTGTTCATCCCAGTTTATGAGGAAACTCTGCGCGAATCTTATTACCTGAGGGAAAATACGATTTTTATCATCACCTGTACTGGATTTATTTGGGGTTTAACGTCTCGATGGAAAACCTCTACAGGGAAATATAGATATACACAATACTAATATTTATTAGAGTAAACTTAAATTAATTTGACGACCTCTAAGGCGCGGTGGGCGAAGGTCCGCCTGCGACGCATGACAAATATTTGTACCATCTGCAGATATATGTATGTATGTTTAGGGTTTTCTGGTCGTTTTCTATGTATAATAAAAAATATATATTTATGTACTCGAATATAATTATGTATATCAGTTATCTAGTACCTATACATAACACAAGTTTAACCTTGCTTGGGGGCTAGATATTGCTGTGTGAATTGTCCAGCATTATTTATAATATTTATTGCATAGGTTTGGAACCCTCTTTAAATAATCCGGATTTTAAGGTACAGAGACAAATATTAGACGGTAATATAGATGATAAAACAACAGAACTCACCTCAACAGAAACATACAGCGATATAGGCACGACAGTGTTCATCACAATGGCATAGGAGAAGAAGACCAGTAGCGCAATGACCACGGCTCCATACGTGGGCTCCGCCGGCACCAGCGTGTCCCACGGCAGATACACTTGGAAGTACCGGCCCGTCAGCCACTCCCACACGCCGCAAGCGACGGTGCAGAATACGCACATTGATAACAAGAAGAAAACTATCTGTAATTGAAAAGGTTGCGGTCATTTATACTAATATTATAAAGAAGAAAGATTTGATTGTTTGTTTGTTTGAATTGAATAGGCTCCGAAGCTACTGGACCGATTGGAAATTTCTTTCACCATTAGAATCCTAAATTTTCCGTGATGAACATAGGCTATATAATATTTTAAAAAAATCAAAATATCCTATTTCTACGATCTTCCTTTTTTCTCCACATTCAAGCCTCTTTTCTCTTCACAAGATATCTTATTTCATTTATAAAAAAACTTATTGTAATTAAACATTCTTTAAGCCCTTGAGGATTTGTTTAGAATGTTACGTTCCTAACAGTACATAATGTGAATAAACGTGCGAATGTTGCACCCATTGTATCCAAAACTAGGTACTTAAATATAAACAGATAAAGAGTATGAAAGTTACGACTACTAACGCCCCGAAAGGTGCAGACATGGTGCAGTATATCGATGCAGTGTTCGGGATTCCTCGGATGGCGGAACCCCCCGAAGCTCCCCGAACACACACACACGAACTTAGCGTTACTTTCGAGTTACTTACCCCTATAATAAGAAAATTAAGTAGCCTATCTATGCTGGTGCGTTTGAACTTGGTTTTCCCAGAGTTCTGCATCAGCTTGGTGTCCTTGCCAGCGAATACCACGACGCCGTAGCACCACTGCGTGTTCCGCAGAACGCAGCCTCTCAGCAGGATCTTATCGTTTTCAAGGGAAAAGTGTTGGTTCCGCCAGCTTAACGTGCCTGCGAAAAATAAATTATTAGACCTTGCAACACAGTCTGGTGGTAAAACGAGATATTGAGGGCTCGTCCGAGGCAGTGTTAACTAATCTATGTAAGTAGTGAAGTTTGCAGATAGTCAAGGCAAATTTTGGCTACCCGCTGAATACATAAATTCGTCACAGCATGGAACATGATAACGGGTAAGCTACTGACTCTAGTCTTGCACTCAGTAGCTTACTTTGTTCTAGTATTTAGTATTAGTTTGTAAGCATTCGTATAATTATTACTGTTTTTGTTCTGTGCTGTAACTGGGTTGTGTCTATAAATGCTTCTCTATCTCTATCATAAACGGTATTTTTAGATTATTAGAATAAAGCTGGATGAGACAAGGTGCGCTATAGCGTTCATTAGGGGGGGCCACAGGGGAGGCATATATCCAGTAGTGGACTAACATGGGCTGATGACGATGATGGTATAACCGAACCGTAACACTTGACTTATTTTTTTTTACGTCTGATATACATAATAGCCGTGAGACCTAATGTGAAGGCGCTGTTACAATTGAACACAAAATTTGCGCTAGGTTCTTGACGCATTTTCTTAGAAGAACAATATTTAATCAGCAATATTCACGATAGCCATAACGTGAGAACTAGGTCGTCTAAAGCGATACCACAGAAACTATTAGCACAGTATGTTCATGGTCCACTAAGTAATTATTACTTCACACTTGAAATGTTTTTAGCGTGTTATAATGACATTAGCATTCGTGTCGCCAGTAGCAGTGATTCGATATACTGATTTCATGGGTTGACAGTCTGTCTGTAGATCCCCAATGCATACAAAAACTTAACACTAAAGTTAAAGTAATATATATTTATTTTGTTGATAAGAGAAAAAGATACAAATAAAAATAAACATTAAATTATGAGGAAAACTGACAAAATCGGACGGCATTAAACACAAGTTTGGACGGACGGATCTTTTAATTTCTTTTTTGATTATAAATAAAAAAATTACATTCTACAAAAGTTTACATTACCTATTGCGTGACGTGGACCCTGCGCTTATGAAAGGATAGTTATGAAATGTTGCATTTGAAATTTTGGTTTAGTAGCTTTATTTTGAATAACGCGAGGCTTGTTCAACGAAAAGCGCAATCAATCTGGAACTAGTATTGAAAAAGCAGATCAGCTGCCATTCATCGTCACATCTATATCTATACTAGTATTATAAAGAGGAAAGATTTGATTGTTTGTTTGTATGTTTGTTTGTTTGAATTGAATAGGCTCCGAAACTACTGGATCGATTTGAAAAATTCTTTCACCTTTAGAATCCTAAATTCTCCGTGATGAACATAGGTTATAATATTTTCAAAAAAGTTAGGGATCCGCATGAAAAATTCAATAATTTAACCGTGCGCTGTATATTCAACCTCTTTTTCTATTATGGCGCGTCATACTAGAAAAAGAGGTTGAATATATAGCGCACGGTGCTTGCTTTTTCTCTTCTTCTTAGTGTGTATAATTTCTGATTTTTTTGTTTAATACCCGTGCGAAGCCTGGGCGGACCGCTAGTACTAATATTATAAAGAAGAAAGATTTGATTGTTTGTTTGTTTGAATTGAATAGGCTCCGAAACTACTGGACCGATTTGTAAAATTATTTCACCATTAGAATCCTAAATTTTCCGTGATGAACATAGGCTATATAATATTTTCAAAAAAGTTAGGGCTCCGCATGAAAAATTCAATAATTGAACCGTGCGCTGTATATTCAACCTCTTTTTCTATTATGGCGCGTCAGAATAGAAAAAGAGGTTGATATATAGCGCACGGTGCTTGCTTTTTCTCTACGGCCAGTGTCAGTTATGGAGTGTCGAGTCAATGTTAAAAACCCCAATGCTGTTAAAAAAAGCAAGGGATCCGTATGAAAACTGTGAAACCCATCATGTTAGTGTGTATTATTTCTGAAATTTTTGTTTAATACCCGTGCGAAGCCGGGGCGGACCGCTAGTCATGTATAATCTAATTCTAATTCTAAGTGGGGGGAACTAAGATCTGCATTAACATCTCGCGTAGGAGTGTATTGTGCATCATGTATAATAATTTTAGTACTTTATATGCTAAGGAGTGATTGCCTCAGTAAAATAAAACACGCATGAATCGCTGCAACTCGATATTAGTATTAGTTGACCGTAACGACATCCGCCAGCGCGGTGGATTTCACGGCGATTTCAACAGAGCGTTTCGCACAGAGCCCTCATGTGAAATTATTGTGTTAAGCTAGAACCACACTATTCGTTTATTTATTCAATTTGACTGGCAGAGAGATAACAAGACGTCAGACATTATTTTCATGGCGATTTCGAGCGAGCGTTGCGCATAGAGCCGGCGCTCATGTGAAATTATTGTGTTAAGCTATAACCACACTATTTATTTTTTTCAATTTGAGTTACAGAGATATTCCAAGAAGTCAAATATTATTTTAAAATCTAAAAACGTAAAAAATAGGAATATGTTATAATAATATTTAGGAGAGAAATATCTACTCTAATAAGTCAATAATAGCATGTAAAAAACTACATTGCAAAACACGAGTATCGACTGGTGTTGTTGTTGTGTGGTGTGGCGCACAACAACAACATGGTGAGTGTGCCAACGCGTTTCTGAAATATTATAAAATTTCTTTCTCTTCTGGCTTAAAACCATGATTGACCTAGAAAATTACAATTGAATAACTAATTAGAATTAGTATTTAATTTTTACTCTACGTGCAAGGGCTTACTCATAAACAAAAGTCGTAGAAGTTACCCCTTTATTCATAATGGTCTGTGAACTTAAAACAGTTGCAAGTAGTACTATATCGTACTCTGACGTATGGTGACAGACTGTGTGCAAGCATTGCTAGAAGTTAGCAGACTATTATGAATAAGGAGGTTATAAATTAGGAACGTAGAAGTAAGAAACTATCGATCAAGGTATTCGCCACCGGCGACGAAATTCTTTTGAACTTGATCGATGCAAAAACTTTATTATTGTGTGTTATGTCGCCGTAATAATGTGTCTCCTACTAAATGTATATAACCGATAAGTGTTTCTGACATAACACATACACCATAATACTCGTAGTGTAGTTCTACCTTTACAATGCATCTGTATGCATGTTTGTCAACTTTCAACTTGCTAATTTTACTGTTACAAAACACTAATTTGCGTTTCTCTACATTTTTGGATGTTTTCTAGATCTATCTAATAACGCTTTTATTATAAAAGTTAACGGAAGTGATTGTTACAATTTTTTAAAAGGTAATCGTATGATTTACCTGTAGAGGAAGAAACGAAATGTCCGAAAATATAGAGCCTTTCGCCGTACATTTTCGTAATTTACCAGTAAAGTAAGAAAGGTGATATCCGAGGATGTAGGCCGTACGCGTAATGGCAATAACCTGCTTTGTAAAATTGTAAAACTGCAATTATCATGACACGCATTCGAACAGAAAGTTCCTACTCTACATAAAATATTACCGCAAATTATCGGAAGTAAACAAAGGGAACAGTAAACATAAAAATGGGTATGTTATTCATCTTCATCATCATTCGCCTTCGCCAGATTTTACACACGGCTGGGCAAATGCCTCCCAAAGTTTGTGCCACCCAAATACCTATCATAAAGTCTACAGCCGCCCATAGGAAGGGAAGGAAGATATTTCTACATTCTTAATTAAGCTTTAGACTCTACGCTCTCACTTTTTAATGTACAAAAAGCATAGAGTTTCAAACACATTGTTCAAAAGAGTATTAACGTACCGCCGCCAGTCTGAGCCCAATGCCAATTTGGTTGCGACTTTACAAAGAAAGTTTAGCTTTCGGAGGTCTGTGTGCCATCGCCTAATGCTTCCATAAACACTCTACGAGTCAGTCCTTGTGACCCTACATGGACGTTGGTTTTCATGGCTAATTTCTAAAGTCTATCCTAGTAATATTATCATATATATAGCATATTACAAGTGCCGAAAGCTGTTGTGAACAATCACCCACCAAGCTACTTTGTACCAATGCCTCTACACCCGTGAACATCAATCCACTGGTAAAAATGTTCAGCCATGGACGTATAAGTACTGAAGTGTTTGTGCAACATAAAAACTAGATACTTAATGTATGCAGCTGAAATTTTCTACACCTACAGTTCTGAAAACTAGAATAACATAAAGGCTATTTTAAGTGCTGCCCCGTTAAACCCAAGATTTTTCTACCGATTAGGTATTTTGCTCCGTTCGACCCAAATATTCGATTTGAGTTCCCCTTTCTTCCCACGCGTACTTTTATTTCGAATACACGCGTGCGCAACCACAGTCTGAATAATAAGTAATAATAAGCCATACCATCGAACTTATTAAGTAGATTGTTGGGTGTCTCGCAGACAATCTCGCCGTCGAAGTTGCCCAGTTGTGCATCGTCCTGGCCCATCGCGGCCGTCTCCAGAAGGCACTGACGACATTTTAGATTTGTCTCCCTAGAACAAACAGATATCCATTAGTTCATCTTTTTAATTACAAACACGGTTAACAATGACGTTAGAATGAACAAAACGGACTCTCCAATCTGTGAGGAATGTGAAGTCGTGCACCACATCTTGATGAAATGCACAAAGTTTAAAGATGGAAGGGAGTTACTGATGACCAAACTAATTTAAGTAGATTCAATTTAGGAACAATTTTGCGGAACCAAATTCATTAGCGACAATTTCACTGTTCCAAATTTTTATCCATCAGTGACTTTGAATATAACTTCAACTTCACTGATTACTTTAATTTTGTTGTTTGTTTGTGTTGTTTGGTAGTAAACAAGTTTATGTTACAATAGAACTGACATACTTTTCAAGTAAAAGTCCTTTAAAATAAATAAGATTAAAAAACGCTAAACCAGTTTACACTAATAACCAGACCATTCTGTAGTCGGACTAAATAGGAAAGACATTAATTTCGAGGATGAAACAAGTACAAAAATAATAAATAATGTTTCTAAACAATCCACACAGCATCATCGAACCCAAAGCTAAGCCGAGCTTGTGCTATAAGGTACTAAATGACTGATAATACTCAATGCGTGTCAATATATCATAATATTTAGTAACACAAATTATAACTATAATCAAAGATACATAGAAAACGACCAGAACAACCGCAACAAATATTTACACGACGCCATGCCACGGTCGCCAATGGGCACATAACATTATGTACTTTCTCATATCTTTTTATTTAATTATATCTACGTATTTATTAATCGCCATCATCATAGAGCCCTTTCAGACTAACTGCTGGGTACTGCACCTCTTTTTCTTGCTAGCTACCTCCATCGTTCCTGTCATCCGAGCCACATCCAGTCTTCCTGCCACCCTGACGAGTCCTTGCAATTTTTTTCACGCCAAAATATATAAAATTATAAGATTTTTGCCATCATAAAACCGGCTACTAGGTCGAAACATCGCGTAAGGAAAACGGTCAAATAATTAGAACTATAGCGAACGCAAATGCCTTTATCTAAACAGGAATAAGGAACTTAGTATTATTACTATTACATCCACCACAAAATACTAGTTATTTTTCCATTCAATCACACCATTGGCTGTGCCAACTGCCAACACAAATAAAGTTCCCATAAATTTACAATCCCTATAAATCATCCATTGGATCTAAAACTTCATTAGTTTGATTGTAGAGCTTTTAAAAGTTCTGACGCATCATTGTAGGAGTATATTCTTACACGAGGTGGCGAGGTTCTGTTGACTCTATCGATCAAATAGGGGAATGTGCCTTGCGAGCTAAGTAAAGCTTTTCCGTTACCTCGCCGATGTCATCAGTCAAGTCAATGCTTTATCATTTATTGCATTCTTTATCAGTGCTATAGGTGTGCAGAGGATTAAATGGAGTCAATACTTACAGCTTCGATAACGTATGAATTTCCCATACAAACGTAATAACAAAATTATTTGTAATTTGAGCATGCTTTCACCATGATCTGCTATTATTTGTATTAAAATTGTATTTATCTAGGTTTATACCACAATCATTTTTTTTAAATACTGACAATAAAAACATATACTGACAGAGCTTTTGTTTTCTGAAAGCTTTCGAAAATGTGAAAAGCATTTTGAATCTACGCGAGTTAATAACGAACAAAATGGGTTCGTAGTTAACCCGCTTACATTCATACTCAAAAGCGTTACAGTGCACAAATACGGTTGCTCATAGCTTGGCAAGACCTGACCTCGCGTAAGAACTATACTGAGAGCAACCTGAGTCTCATAAGACCGTCTCATGTTGAGCTTTTGAGATATTGGAAAGATAAACACGCCTCACGGAGTCACGGTCCCAATTAGAAACCTTCAAGTTTTAATAATAGGAACTAAACAAAGACCGTGTTCATCGAACATCGTAAAGCTTGAAATAGGATTTGGGGCCAAGTTTCTAATCAGAACAATACTTTGTAGGAGTTAAGTATAACTAACCTATAAAATGAGGGTAAATTTATGTTTGATCTGAAGCTGTTTAGGTATTCAAGAAGTACTTGTGCCTAAGAAATTGGTTAAATTATTGAGTAGCACAGGAATTGTTGAATAACAAAATGTATAACAAAGCTTGAGACGAGTTTACAAATCAGATCATTTATTTACATATATGGACTGTGTATGTTGACCAGATATATCGCGACGAGACATATTAAAACATATGTACATATAGTACCCATAACACAAGCTCTGCTTAGCTTGGGGCTAGATGATGGTCCGGCATTATTTATTTATTATTATTAACAAAATGCCCAGAACTATTAACCTTTTAAGCTGTCATGGTAAACTAAAATAATTTATAACGGGATATTAACCATGATTTGAAAATGTTGCGAAATATTGGAAAACTCAGGACTCAAATCATGCTACCCCGAAATTTTATGTTTTTCTGTGGTTTAATTAATCTTGGAATAGAAATAAGGACAATTTCAATTTCATAATTTGGGCTCGCTAATTTATTTATAAGGGCTTATTCATTTTCATGAAGGGCTTCAAATATTATGGTTCTTACCCCCTTACTCATATCATAACATAATAGTCTGCTAGCTTAAGGTTAAGCGTTTCCCCAACCCAAAAAATAATAATAATTGAAAATAAGAGACTCGCGGCCAAAAAGGGCCACTATCAACTTCGTACCTTGCCTAAACTTTACTTTTTTCTTTAATTTTAATATTGTACTCTATTGCATTGGGTGTTCCCGTTAAATAAAATAAAACTACTGGCAACATAACGTAAGATATATTTATTCAAAGATTTAGTTTATGCGGATGTTATATAAAGCCTAGTTTACACAGTGCGAGCTGGTGTACGAGTCAGCCTGCCGAGTAGCTGCACTGCAGTGACTCGCACTGTTTGGACGTCGCTTACGAGTAATTCGCACGTGCGAGTTGGACAGTAGCTAGCATCCGAGTTACTTCAAGATTTTTTGTTTTCACTCGCATACTCGCCTGACAGCAACTCGTACATGACAGCAGCTCGGCCGTCGCTCGCATCGTTTAGACGCGTTCGGCAGTAGCTCGCCAGTGCGAGCGGGACAGTCGTCGTGAGTGTTTCTTTTCTTTCGTTCATTTTTTTAAGTTTTTTATATACATTTTCCAATTCTTGACATAATATTGTTGTCATAGAGCGTATCACAGTTTTTTCATTTTAACACGTTCACTCGACATCGCGGTAACTCGCAAGACTGGACAGCAGCTCCTACTGTCGTGTAGACAGCAAAGGCGAGCCGAGCTATTGGCGTACGAGTAGACAAGCCGAGTAGCTGGCCACTGTCTGGTCAGCAGCTCGCACTGTGTAAACAAGGCCTAATTTCCGTAAAGATATCTAATTTACGGCTTAGCAACGAATCAACACGGTACAACTGACAGTTAAATCTATACTCTATACTAGTACATCTATACTAATATTCGAAAGAGGAAAGATTAGATTGTTTGTTTGAATTGAACAGGCTCCAAAACTACTGGACGAATTTGAAAATTCTTCCACCATTAGAATCGTACATTATCCCTGATGAACATAGGCTATAGAATATTTTACAGTTAGGGATCCGTATGAAAACTTCAATAATGTAGTCCAACCTATAAATATTTATAATTTTTGTTAAATACCGGGCGGATCGTAGTGAAATAAAAACAAAATTAGAACGCAAGTACGAATAAATAGCTCTTGCTACATATCCGATGAAACAATAAACATACGGCAAGTGTAGAAATATCGTAAAACCAGTACAATGCATTTATGACGGCATTCCTTTCAAGCATTAGATAACGTGATCAAATACAGATTAGCAACGTTATTCCTTACGTTTTGTTATGATAATCTAGCTGCGCCCCGCGGTATTAACCGATCGATAGGAGTAGGTGATTTCAGCATGTTTTTTCTTACATAATAAACTTCTCCCGATGATAACAAAAACAACAAAAAAGTATTAAAATTAATCTAGCCGTTCATGCGTGAGTGACTAAGGGAAATAGGGTTAATTCACCCACCGCGCCATGGACGACCTTTGTGGCGCCATGGCGCGGTGACACATTTGTTCTGAGGCATATATGATGAAAACAAGCCTTTTTACGGGTTAACTTAATTGATGTGGGGGAAAACGGACGCAATCATAACAAGTGATTAATAATATATCACTTTTTCACATTACATCGCTTTAGCTGTTTTGATACCTAACAAAATCTAGCGTCAACCTACTATAAAACAGTCGCAAAACATAATCCATCATATTCGATATCCGAGAATCAATTTAAACTAGCAAAAACACTGCGATAACCAAATAGTGCTATTTATCGCATTCATAACAATAAGTGTGACGCAGTTATACACGATTGCATTAAGCTATGGACAGACTGACAGTTAACGAAGGTACGATCACCATTTTGTGGCTTTCGGGCTTACATATTATACGTTTGTTTTTAATCGTTAATGGGGTTGTAAGACTATTTGCGCAAAAATGCTTTAAGTAATTCTTATCAATTAATTCCATTATAAATACTGGAGGTCGAATTATCGATGACAGGTTGACGCAATTTAATTTCCGCCATTTTGGCGCTAAATCTTTGAGGCGTGACCGTTTGTGGAACTAATATTACGGTTTTTACAGTTGTTTTCGTCCTTACGAATATCAATTTTACACCAGAGGGTTTTAGGGTAGCTAGAGTCATTTAACACAAACGTAAATATGATTCTATATCGCATTAAGAGTTAATAAATAGTTTTAAGTACTCAGTAAACTTGTAAAAATCTGCTTTTGAGTATTATTAGGCTAGTTATTATTGCTCAGACAGAGGGCTCAGTCCTCGATTGATCGCAGTGAGATCGTGAAAACGTACACACATAAGCTTGTTCCCGCTAAAATACTAAAATAGACTGAACTATCACGGCAGTGTTGTGGTTGAACAGCTTGGTGGTAAACGTGGCTAAGCCCTATTTCTCTACATATTGTAGTCATGTATACTTACATCTTTTTAAACTTTCACGATTGTTGACATATTAAAGAATATTTATCGGGTATTTATCGCGTACCTCATCTTTACAAAAGTAAAGACGTATACAAAGAGTTAAAAACTTCTGAAATGTGAATCAGAATTTATCTGTACGTAAATTTCCATTGACCATTACAGAATTCAATAACTTAATTATAAAGGTTTTCAAAATGGACTTGAACTAGTCAAAAAGGTATAAAAATGAATTATTAAAACTCAGCACTTTACTTTCTTTATATTTTTTCTTTCAGAAAATATCAAATTACACAAGTAGTCCTAAGACTAGGAAGTAAAGTGATCACCTTGATTTTTTGTTTACTTTAATATTTATCCATTAGCGTGTTTTAGATCATAATATTTTCCTAGAGAACTCTAGTGTCTAGATAAATCAAATTTAGGATTGAAGACTCTACTTACAATAAAGAGTATAATATTTTTATTATAAACGCTGTCAGTCTATTTATTTATATAGTAAAGTAAAGAAGTGAATGAGAAATCTTTACCTTGGCAGTTTTCGAATTTACTTTTAGTACTTAGGATAATGTAGGTAGGATAATATAGGACGAAAATAGGTGTTTGAAGAATCAAATATTTAATAATTGAAATTATGTGTTTGAAATGAAAGTGTGTGTGTATGTGGATGAAATATTGTATGGTATTTTGGTGAAGAAGACCTAATCCGGGAATCACATAAAGCTATTTTTACTAGAAGAAACGTTTGCTCAAACCGCTGGCAGAAATAACTTAGAAATAATGTTTTTTACTTAGCGTCAACTCTCGCCTACACCAAATTTGCTTAGAGTCAGAAGAATGACTGCAAATCATTAAGAAAAATACTTAGCGTATACAAATCACTTTACTATGACTAAATTATTACTATAGGAACAGACTAGATTATTACTATAGGCAGAGGTAGTTTTTTGAGTGATGGCCGTTAAATTAAAGTTATTATGCCGACGATTTATAAAAAAACAACTGTATATTTAGTATAATTTCTTCTTTTACTTTTGATGAAAAATTACCCGAATAATTTTAAAATCTGTGCTATAACATACAGTATTCAATTTAAATCTTATCACGAGAGCGTGTTAAAATTCATCCAAGGTCGAAACGCCAGATAATATTTTTAAAATGAATTGACGCCACACTGCCTACATTGTCTGTACTGTACGTGATATCTGAAATATATTTGTATAAAACATATATTTTGCTCGGAACGTATTACCACAGATAACATAATACTAGGTATTACTAAGGCCAGTTGCGTGGTGTGTCTATGGCAAATGTAACTATTAAGGTTATGAGCGCTTACTTAGTGACCTATTCTTCCGTGTTTAAAACTAAGTACATTATGTTTATTTAAATTAATTTTCTTTTTTCAGTATTTTTCTATACATTATGTCTAGTTATCTTCATAAAGTCGTCAACTTACTTTGATGCTTAGAAATATGAGGATATTTATAAGTAGGTATTCTATCAGCGGTAACTTGTAGGTAATAAGCCGTCAGCCAACACACACTGGCCGGGATTTTAGAATTTTTCCGGGATAAGAAGTAGCATATGAGCGTTCCCGTCTCCTTGCCAAATTTCATGAATATTATGTCCTTTATACTTACGATACTTTTGAACTTACATAATAATGTAGTATGGTTCCGTTACCTTAGTTATTTATCAATCTGACTGATGTCAATAGAATAAAACAAAGATAACAACTATTACAACCACTGTGACGACCACTGTGGCGCGGTGGGCGGAGGTCCGCCTGCGACGCAGGAGGTTGCGGGTTCGATTCCCGCCTCGGGACAAATATTTGTACGATCTGCAGATATTTGTTCAGGGGTTCTGGTCGTTTTCTATGTATAATAAAAAAAAATAATGTATGTAATAATATTGTATTATATACACAAGCTCTGCTTAGCTTGGGGCTAGATGATGCTGTGTGGATTGTCCGGCATTATTTATTTACTACTGCTGCAAGCAGCAGTGTAGTACCCCATAAACGACATACGACATTAAGGTGTTTTTCATCTGCGTTTCGAGAATTTTGTAAGCAGCTATGAATATTAAACGATACCATTCAAAAAAATATTCTATTTTCATACTGCGAGCTATGAAAATAGGATAGCATCGTTTGATCGTATGGTTGGTTACAACGCTAATCGCACATCTGCAGTGGAAAAACCCCTTAACATTCGGCTGATGAGTCACAAATTATCTAGGAGAGTTCAAGATCATTAAGCAAACAGAATGGAATGACTAACCAAGTTTTTCGCTCGCTAATTAATAGGTTTACAAGGATTGCGAATTGTTTCTAGGTCAAAATCTAATATGATCGTATAAGGAACGCTTTTTTGGAGGATCGGTAGGGAAATGAAAGATATCAAACTTATAGAATGGGTAATAAGTTGGTAGGTACATAATATTTGTTAAACTACCTGTTTCTTGAAATATTTCAATTCCTTGTTTGCAACAGTCTGCAGTTAGCTCAGTTGATTCATTATTTGTGAGTACCTACTAAGCTCTAATTTGGTTATTGAATTGCAATTAAATTGTTATTATTTGATCAAAGGTTTAGCTTCCTTCCTGTGCGTACATTTAAAACCTAGTTTATTACAAAAAGTTATATAAAAAGTTTTACGAAGACCGCAGAAAAGCAGAATAAATTTTATGTGGACGCGCTAAGCGGATTATATTTTTCAGTTATTTATAAATACGTGTGACGATGACGCGACGTTTGTCATTTCATCATATCATCCTGTCCAAGAACTATTTTCGGAACTTGTTACCTTTCCATTAGACATAATTATTATGTTTTAAAACGTTTTCGCTATAAAAAAGGCCATGGGAAAAGTCTGAAACCATATTTTGCAATATTTTATGGAAAACTTCAAATGTCATGCAATTTTCACAACACATCGGCTGCATTTTCTTACGAACTAAAATAAATAGAAAATTAAACAATAAACAAACATTTTTTTTTATTTTTATTTATATGGATCTAACAACGATGTTCTGCATCGTGATGGTTTTTATGGTTCCCGGTTCCATACCCGTAAGGTGAAAACGGAAGCCTATTGCTAAGCCTCCAATGACTGTCCGTCTGTCAGAGGGTATCCTTTGAACCGTAAAAGTTAAACAGTTGATAATCCACACACATTCACAGACTGAATAATTTCTTGGTGCCTATAGCAAAAACTTATTAAATAAGTACTAAAATAAAAGGAAAATACGGATACAAAAAAAAAACATGATTGTTGTCAATGTTGCTCTACTTTTGTCAAGTCTTTGTAACCGTGATAGGTAAAAAGTTGAATTTTTTAGGATATAACTATAGCGCTTTACATATAATTAAGGGGTACAACATCTTTACCCAGTTGAGTATCGATTAGTCTGTTACCGGTGCGAGTATTACTTGAATGGGTGACCGCGTCATGTAGACTTTTTACTTTCTTTCAATATAAAAAAAACCCTCTTTTGCGAAAGACGAAGTTATGTCACGTTATGTACGATGGTACGGGACCCTCCGCGTGGCAGTCGACTCGTACTTGGCTGGTTATTTTTGTATACTAATATTATAAAGAGGAAAGGTTTGTTTGTTTGTTTGAATTGAATAAGCTCCGTAACTACAGGACCGGTTTGAAAAACTATTTCACCATTAGAACCCAAAATTTTCCCAGATAAAAATAGCCTTTAGAATATTTAAAAAAAATAGGGTTCCGCATGAAAAATATTTTTTTGTAACATACCCATGCGAAGCCGGGGCGGACCTCTTGTAATTAAAAAAGTAATCGAAGACACATCTTAATCGAACAGCTGGTAGCGTCTATAATCTTTCATCGCCACTTCCGAACACACCGCTAAGGCCCGTAAAGTAATAAATTAATTCGCATACCACAGATTTGAGGGAGCTTTGAATAATTTAGATACATACAATAGCAACAAACAACCTTGAGCTAAGAACATAATAGAAATAGCTTATATGGGTTCAGCCGTCTACACGTCTATACCGAGAATAACTCGACTGAGGAGAATTTCGACAAACCATCGTGATTAAAATCTGAATGGTGAACCTTTGAACCTTGAAGTATTATATAAAATTATGTAAATAAACAGTGCAACGAATGCATTTACACCTTTTATTTTACGATTTTCATACTTATTAATTTATTAATTGATAAAATTGTTTAAGGCGCTCGACCCAAATCAGCGCCGCAACCTACCTCTATTTTATCCTATTATTACGTTGAACAAAGGAAATTTCTTAGTAAATAAACCTATTTCAGAGGCAGACGACCTCTGTGGCGCGGTAGGCGAGGGTCCGCCTGCGACGCAGGAGGTTTCGGGTTCGATTTCCGCCTGGGGACAAATATTCTTAGAAAAATTGCTGATGGGATAGCGACTTACCCGTCCAGCTCGGCAGTCTCAATGTAGCAGAGTCCGTTCGGCTCTGAAGTGCTGATGAGAAGGATATCCGCCGCCACGAACTGATCATTCTCCAGCCTGATGACATCTCCCACCTGATGGAACCGCAAAAATGATTATAATGCTGGACAATCTACACAACATCTAGCCCCAAGCTTAAGCAGAGCTTGTGTCATGGGTAATAAATGACTGATATACTTTATAAAATCATATTACGTAGAAACTTTTTACTACACATAGAAAACAACCAGAACACCCAACCATATCTGCTGATCGTAGAAACATATGTCCCGAGGCGGGAATCGAACACGCAATCTATTGCGTGGCTGGCGGACCTACGCCCACCGCAGAGGTCGTCAAATCAAATAAAATAAATATCATTAAACAATTCACAAAAGTCCTAAAAGCAGAGCTTGTGTATTTATCGTCTTCATTTACTTATTTTCCAACGAAGCCTCGCTCTTCATATTTTCAAACAAGTAAATTAAAAGAACGAATTAATCCTACCCGGCTGCGCCAGTTAACGTTCAACTTCACAAAAAACTATAAAGTTAATCATGAGCTTAAATATCTTGAAGCATCTATTATTATCGGATATCCTTCATCATCAGCCTATAATAATCCACAGCTGGACCTCTAGGCCTCCCCTAATGAGCGCCATAGATGGCATCATTTATCATTTGGGGGTTACTGCCCATAATCCCCACGCTGGGCATGCGGGTTGAGGATCGCACTTCGGATATCCTTATTATTTTAAAATAATTATTTAGAGGAATTATTAGGATGTTACCTGTACAGACGCCCATTTCTCCTCCACAAGCTTCCCATTCCGCAAGGTCTTAGCACGGCGGTGGTTCACTTGCGAATCGTTTTGATGGCGTTGCTGCAACAAAATATAAAATTTGAATCTGTTTGTTGTATATAATAGTGTGTAAATGGTTTTATAAAATAGCGAGGTTATTTCCGTTGTTGCTCTCGCTCAATGTTTAAATCACTTATGGATAATGTATTAGATAAGTTCTATAACTAAATACATATGTAATAATTACTTAGCTTGGGGCTAGATGATGCTGTGTGGATTGTCCAGCATTATTATTATTAATTAAAATTTTTGTCTCACTCTATGATATAAGTCAAAAATAATGATTATTCATTAATATATCCACTATAATTGATTTGTTTTATTTATGAATTCTTGTGTAATTAATAAATTATCATTTGTATGCCTATCTTATTATAAGGTACAATGATTATAAGTAGACGTATAATATTTTTTTTTAATCCGGCCTAAACTTTATTCCGAAGATAAACTTTACTTCCAAACAAACGCGTAAATCAACAAACTTTTCCTCTTTCTAAGATTACTGAAGATTACTCATTGGATTTATACAAAAAGGAGAACTAGCAAAGTCTGAACCAAAATTGTTTCCACTAGGTTTTGTCTAGTCTGATCGTCGCGCCGAAACGGATTTACGTAATTAATAGGTCACTGGACGAAACTACTCGTATTTCCATTTTGAAGACATTCGCAGCTTGTTAACTTCTTAGAAACATTTTCACCAGACTCACTCAGTACTCGCAGATAAATAATCAAAAACATTCGTAAATAACTTCAATAAAATTCTCAGAGCTATATATCTAGTCGAAGCGACGTGTGACCCAAGAGCTGGTCAGTATCTGGCGCATCAGCATTGCCATACAGCCAGCATCTAGGGTACACTTCCGACAGGTATTGATATAGATCAGCTACCTGATCTTCTTCCATCTTTGTTACTAAAGTTTTTACCTTGTAACTACAAATATTTTTTGTAACGGATCTGTTCAGATCTGTGGCTGTTCAGCCACAGTAGTGGAATTACTCTAAAACCACCCATCCTATATTGAATTTTCAATTGTATGGCGAAAGACATTAAAATTAAGGTTTTCAAAGCCATGGAAACGGCTTTCAAATGTTAATGATAGGATGGGTGGTTGTAGCGTTATTCCACAGCTGGTCTACTAAGGTACGTCAGTCACGAATGCCAGCCAGTGTAATTGTTTGTTCTACTTTTCCAACCCCACTGTCACACCCGAGTAGAAAATTGGATTAGCATTCAGTATGGAAATCGTTGGATTCATAAACAGATTATAAAGCTGAAACCGCCCTTATAGCTTCTGCGCAAAATAATAAAAGACTTGCTTTGTTTGCTCGTTCACAAATTCATCATAGAGCAAAGAGAGTGGAACGTAGTCTTCTAGGTTACTAGTAATACAGTAAGTGTAATGGCGACACATGTCGGCGAGCCGCTATCAGTGTGTTTACGCCTTTATTTTCATCTGTACACAATTTTTATTAACTACCCTTAACTTTTTGATAATTTGCTCGTACCGAACTACTAACAATAGATAATAAGCTTATTTTGTTTCTCACCAGTGATTATTAATCTTCTGAGAAGTAAATAAATATCTTAAACCTAAACCTTATACAATACTATAGTAATATATAGTAATAATAGTCTATTTTTAATACCACTAAATATCACTAAACTTCATCATCATCATCATCAGCCTATGTTAGTCCACTGCTGGACATAGGCCTCCCCTAATGAGCGCCATAGCGCCCTGTCTTCGGCTTCACTAAACTTAAAAATATTGAAATCTAGCACCAATCCGTTTCGGGCTGAGACTACTATGTGTGCAGACTCTATAATGGAGTTTACACACAGTCGGCGGGCCGCCGCGCCGCCGCCGGCAAGTTGATAAAATCTGTCGGCCGTCTACTCGTACAATACTCACTGAAATCTCGCACATACCCGCTAGCGGCTGTGTTGCCGACTTTGTTGTTTAGACTGCACAAGCTTAACCTCAACACAGCACAGTATATAAACTAACTGTTTGACTCCAGACGTAAACATGCATATTATATACTTTTTTTTGGGAGTCCCCGAGTCATTGTTTCCGCGGAAACGTGCCGCAAGCACTTATGTGTGTAAATAGAGTTCTTTATTACAGTATCATATTATAAGTTGCTGCAGTAAATTAATACGCGAGTTAAGTGGCATAGTACCTACTTCTGACGATCGATAATTATTAAATGGTATTATTATAAAGCGAACGGAATTCCGTCTTGTCTTTGTACACTAAAATGCTAATCGGATCGTAATGAAACTTGGCAAGGATGTAGACGGAATTTCAGGAAAGGACGTAGACACTTTATATGAATAATCGTATATGAGTGTACTGTGGTTTCTTTTTCACTTCTTCCATTGGTGGACAATAATTTTGGTGAAGTATGTTAAATTTGACTTGTCTAAGTGCTTATTCTGTAAACCTTTATGAAAGAATTTTTCAAACCTTTGCAGTAGTTTCGTAGCCTTCAATTGTTCAATTAAACTTTTTATCCTGGAAAGCACGTGCAAAGGCGCTATTACGCAAAAGCTAGTAAGTTCTTCGTTGTTATCCCTAGTCCTCTCAAAAACTCAGTTTCTTTTTCTTTTTCTATACATTCATATTTTATGGAACACCTAATGAATATTCATTGTCCATTTGGCTACTAATAAGGCTTTTAATATTTTCAGCTGAAAGTTGCGTTCGGATATAATCATTATTTATGGAGCGGTAAAAATGGCTATAAATCTAGGCTTTTGATTGACTGTAAAAATAGGATACTGAATCTTTATTGGGATTACAAATCCGTATTACTTTTATCATAACCTACTCCATATATAACTAAAAATAATAACTCGAAAGCGGATTGTGAGTAACTAGTCCATGGACTATAAATCTGGTCTAATTTAAGGAATTAAAACGCAACTCGTTTTATTCCTGGTTAGATCAGCACTGGAAAATTTTAAATTATTCAGCGCTGGTACAAGAGTACGAGAAAAAAAACAAAAAAGGAAAAATCTTTAATGACAGACAATAAGACAAATTAAACGGAAATATTGCGCAGCAAACCGCTGACGCTGTCGATGACATAAAGTAGATTGCAAATTGATAAGCACATCCAGCAAAAGACCGCGTTAACACGACGGAATAAGAATCAAAATGCCTGTATCTCGAGTGGTTATCACAATAGCAGCAATTACAGTGATGTCAATAGGACTGATTGTTTCATTTATCTCTGAGGAAGGAACCACTCACCATATTTGTAATAGAATGTATAGGATCGTTAAAAATGTAGGTAAAACTGATAAGATGCCGTATGGTCTGTTTACATGCCGAGTCATTGATTTCGTAATCATTTACGTGAACTGGATACAGATTGCAGATTCATGGTAAAGTTCGCTAAGTGACATATTTACTGAGGAACAGCAATCGACTACATTAAACTTGTTAAACAGTAGCGGCTTCCGGCTTCGAACGGGTATTTAACAATAAATATAATTTTTTATACACACACACGTTTAGTTACATAATTAAAGTTTTGATATGCATCCCTAACTTTTTGAAAATACCTCTATACTGTAGCGTAGATAACGTAGGATTCTAATGGTGAAAGAAATTTTCAAATCGGTCCATTATTCGTTGGAGCCTATTTAATCTAAACAACTAATCAAATCTTTCCTCTTTATAATATTAAGTATACATTTGTGTCGAAACTTAAAAATATGAATATTATCTCTATGCCATTCTATTTAATCCTTTGTCTCCTGCGTACCTCAAAAATAGATTCGAGTTCCTTCATTCTTCCAACTCCCTCCATCTTAGGTCATCAGATAACTTACTACTCAAGGTTCCCACTCATTCCCAATCCTTTTATGGCAGTTCTTTCAGTGTAAAGGCGGTACGCCTTTGGAACAAACTGCCTGTCGCTATAAGAATTGCTCCTTCCATCAACTCTTTCAAATTTCAACTCAAGTCTCATTTTCTCTCTTCAGCTGTCTAACATTTACTTCCATTCTCTCATATTCGTCTTATCCTGAAACTTTTGTTGTAATTGCATCTTAATTATTTTTTTTTATTGTTTTTTGTAGTTTTGTTATTTTTATTATATTTTTTTTTATTGTTTGTCTTTGG
The DNA here is from genome assembly GCA_963931895.1 of Eupithecia pulchellata. NCBI lineage: Eukaryota > Metazoa > Arthropoda > Insecta > Lepidoptera > Geometridae > Eupithecia > Eupithecia pulchellata. Next base: position 7,734,011 of record OZ007536.1, on the reverse strand, counting down.
TATATCTAGTTTAGTTTTTGTATACATTTATGTTTATATTATATTATATTGATAGCAGTTTCATTTTCTGTTGTACTACCAACTCTTTTTTTGTTCTTGTACCTATCGCTAGCTATTAATAAGGTTGCCTGGAAGAAATCGCTTTGAGCAATAAGGCCGCCTATTGTAAGTTTTTTTTAATTTAATTTAGATATAAGATTATGTAACTGTTTATTTATAGAAAACAAGTACGACAAGTGCGAGTGTAACTCGCGCGCCGAGGGTTTTGAACTTTTGTCGTTTAGGTAGGTACGTATATTGACGACCTGTTAGCGCGGTGGGCTTACAACGCAGGAGGTTGCGGTTTGATTCCCGCCTCGGGACTAATATTTGTAAGATCTGCAGATTATTTGTTCGAGTGTTCTAGTCCTTTTCTACGTACACAAAAATAAATCATCTAATGTGATATGTACTTATATATACTTTATTAAGTATAACAGATATCGTAGTAGTACGAATTACACAAGCTTGCTTAGCTTGTCGCTAAATGATGTTATGTGGATTATCCAGGATACATTACTCTTCTCATATTTTTTTGAAGCACGGTGGAATTCATGAATTCAATAATCTTATTATCTAAATATTCTTCGAGCGCAGTGGAATACATTGGGTATGGACTTTAAAATTTTGAGAACAACGGTTTCGTGGCGCTGTGGAACCCTACTATTACAGTTACTACAGAGATTAGTGGGTAGGTAAGTGGGTTGGTACCTACAATTATTTTTTCGACTTTTTTCTACGTATTTCACTAAGTATGAAACTTAGACGATTTTGAAAACCTGTTTTGAATTGTCGAAATCCATACCTTTGATTTGATATTGCTCTCAATGTAATAGCCCCCATTGTATGAAAATTCGTTTTTTGACCATATTTCGAAAAGTATTGTTTTTACAGACTTCTCTATATTTTTCCTGTAAAATATAGACCTATATCTACAAACGCTTAGTACATTTTATATAGATCACTCTGCTATCTTCAGAGATAGAGGGGGGGGAACGGTCAAATTTTCGACCTTTTTCAAAATATTTCGAAAAGTATAAAACCTATCGAAATTTCAAAAACTGCATTAAAATGTACAAACTGATACCTTTCATTTGATACCCAACTCGGTGGGGTAGTCACCCCTTTAGAAATTTTTCCCGCCCTTTTTTGACCATATTTCAAAAAGTATTATTTTTACAGATTTCTCTATATTTTTCCTGTAAAATATAGATCAATACCTACAAAAACTTGGTACATATCAAATCGATCGTTCTGCAATCTTCGGAGATAGAGGGGGGGTACCGGTCAATTTTTCGACCTTTTTCAAAATATATCAAAAAGTATAAAATCTATCGAAATTTCAAAAACTGCTTTGGAATGTACAAACCAATACCTTTCATTTGATACCCAACTCGGGGGGGTAGTCACCCCTTTAGAAATTTTTCCAGCCCTTTTTTGACCATATTTCAAAAAGTATTATTTTTACAGACTTCTCTATATTTTTCCTATAAAATATAGATCAATACCTACAAACACTTGGTACATATCACGTCGATCGCTTTGCTATCTTCGGAGATAGGGGGGGGAACGGTTATTTTTTTGACCATTTTCAAAATATTTTAAAAAGTATGAAATCTACCGAAATTTCAAAAACTATTTTGAAATCTACAAACGAGTACCTTTCATTTGATACCACTTTCAACTTTGTACGTTCCATTTAAAATTTCGATTTCAAAATTTGTATGGAAAGTCTTCATTTTAATTTTTCATTTATTTTCATTTATTTTTCTATAAATATGTGCGGGCGCACAAAATGTATTATTATTTCAAATTTCAAGTCAATAGCTGCAGTAGTTTCTGAGATATTAAGGATTCAAAACACAAAACAGACCCAAAGCGATTTCATAAGGGTTTTGCAACCGATGGCAAAACCCTAAAAATACAATAAAGTGTTCATTCATTCATTCATTCATTCAATATTAGCGATATAATGTATCAGTGCTTTCCCCATATTACATCGACGACGAATTTATTGTAAAAAAGGTATTTTATATTCAAAGTCTACTAAAAGTTAAAATTGAAACACAAATGAGATTAAAATTATCTTTTCCTGTGGCACTTCAATATGGATATTACAGACTGTAGTTTTTTTAAATTATGTGTGTTAGTTAGTTAGGCTATTCACGAGGAAAAAGGTTGAAATTTCCTCTTAAAAAATCAAGTATTATAATATAAGCTACCGTCATAACGTGAAATGCTGCAATATTTGTACTTCTGTAATGTAACATAAAAGTCCTCTCACATAGAGAGCGCGGCAACGCAGCCAGCGTGTTTGGGACGCTTCCTGGTATTGATATGGATCAATTGAGCTACCTGTAGTATGTTTGCAGCAGTCTACAGTTAGCTCAATTGTTTCAATTGTCAATACTTGTTCCAATTTGGTTATTCAACTGTAACTTTCTTTAGGATTTACCTTCTGAGACATTATTTTAATTATTTATTTCTAAATGTCCCGTAAATTAAGCTCATTCGAGTCTAAAAGTTTACTTACAAAGTCATCGTAAGCGTCTTTAACGGCAGTGAGGGCTAGCACACCAATCAGCGGTATCGCAGTCGTGATCGGCGTCAGGGACGAGATGGCAGGTATCAGCTGGAGCACCAGCAGGCAGAGGAAATAGAAGTTCGCCAACCGCTGGAACTGTTCCAGCAAGTTCAACGGCAGAAACGTTATGATCGAGTACTTCGATGTTTTGATGTAGTTGTTCTGGAACAAAAGTTACAAGTTGATAAATAGTTCACGAAGATGATAAGAATAGCTCGGGAGTTTTCGAGTTAGGAGTTTCCAACTCGAAAACTCCTGAGCTATTCTAAATCTAAGTCTGGATAAGTACTAGATGATATTATGAATAACAGTGTTAGGCATCTGCCTAATACTGTTATTTAGTTTTAGAATAAAACTTTTTAATCAGTCGCGATTTGTTGACATATTAACATAACTGTTTGTCTTTTGTTTTATTTCCCATGTTTCCATCGTTGCGTTGTAACGATCGTGGTCATATTATCCTCGTGACCACGATCGCTGCAACGCTGCACAAAAGGTACGCGATTAATTGTTTTAAATATTTATTTTCCCTGCTAAATTTGCCGTATGTTCGTAAATAAGAATTTTTGAGTTAAACTCTTAACTAAAAATTCTTCCTTCTTCTTCTTAAAAATTCCAGTTAAACTCAAACTGGAATGATAAGCAAAAACTACACCGAACAAAGAAAAGTCAGATAAAGGTTGGAATGATGACGATATACGAAAAGCAATAAAAATATTTCTATTATATTATTTTAATGGTTATCAAAGTAATAAAAAATAATTGTCATTGTTCGCAGTTACATACTGAAGATAATAAAAACACTCGTGGGGAATCTAAATTGATTAAAACGCTACATTTACGATGGAATAGTTAGTAAACAGAAATGAAAAATTCATTGACTCGTTAGTCAACCAAAATACAAGGAAGAGTGCGTTTATTCAATTAAAAAAAACCCAACAGCAGTGGACCGAAATATAACAGGCAGCGCCTACGTAACTGCGTCTGATAATAAAACCACAATTAAATTGAAACATTCAAGATTTGAATTACCTACAATTAAAATTTTAACTGAAGTTTATTAACTTAACTTACTTAGCAAAGAAATGATGGTTCTTTACAAATATTAACACAAGCTCTGCTTAGCTTGGTGCTAGATGATGCTGTGTGGATTGTTTTGCATTATTTATTTATTTATTTCCCACAATGCCGATTCAATACGAAAAACTAAATTGTACAAATGTAGAGACATTGAATGACTGAATTTTTTGGAGGTCAAGAAGAGATCATCTAACAATTTAACTACGTGTTTTTACCAAGTATAAAGGAACGAAAAATTCCTTTTTATAGCAATACTGGAAATCAGCCAAAATAATTAAAGTAGGAGAGTCGGTGATCGACTGTTAAAGCCTTTCTATGTAGTTTTGACAAAAAAAAAAATGCGTTACACGTCACGTCGCAAAAAATTACGTCGGTGTTCGCATACTCTAGGTCTACTTTAAAATACGAATTACGAAGTTGACGGATGACTGATTGTACGAAACGAATAACCTTCGACTTCGTATTTCGTATTACAAAGTAAGCCCTCAGATCTATAACTATGTTTTCATAGCCAGTCCACCTGGCTGGGGTTACAGATAGAAGTGAAACGACAAAGAATTAAGTGAATAAGTAACCATGTAAATGCCGATTACGTGGTTAATCAGCGACCCTGCGGTCGAATACTGCTAACCAATCACTTTTTTTATGACAATCGTATCACAGAATGGTCCATAGATGAAAGAAATTCTAGATAGTGCGGACGTAGCTATTGGCTGGCACGGAGAGGTTGATAGAACGGTTTCCACCATTCATTTATTTATGTAATTTCTCAAACAATTTTGCTGTTGGAAATTTTCAGTTTTGATACAATTGATGACCTGACACTGTCACGCGTGTCTCCGTCTGTAGAATCTTTCATCAAACGTAAAATATTTGTTATTCTGCGACGATACCATTGTTGTAGTGAAAATATGAATTTAGTAGAATTAGGGCCTGATGAGATAATCCCTACTCTACCACAGAAGTATCTTTTACAGGCTGAAAGATGGTCTTAGTACTTGTGCCCTCAAGCGTGGCTTCATAAGCGTCGCCGACATTACATTTGATAGTAATAAGGTTTATTTTATGTACTCGTATGTTAGGTATTTATTTTATATTATGGGCCGTTGTTTTAAGTATTTTTCATCTTGTACTTGAATTATGTTGCCTGAAATAAAAAATTAATAAAAGAAATGATATCTATTTTATTTATTAATAGCTGTCCGCCCCGGCTTCACAGGGGTATTTAACAATAATTTACTCGTTGGGTTGCATTATTGAAGTTTTCATACGGATGCCAAATTTTTTTGAACATATTGTATAGAATATGTCTAAAAAAATCCTATCCTATATTATCCCCGATTAACATGGCCCATGTTCTTATTGATGATTCTTATTGAATAATGGTAAAAGAATTTTTCAATTAGGTCCAGTAGTTTGGAGCCTATTACAAACAATCAAATCTTTCCTCTTTATAATATTAGTAAGTATATATGGATGCAAATTAGTCGCTAGAGGCATTCAGACATTCGCAGACGGAGATGTTAACTGCGAGATATTACGCGGGAAGAAATTGACATCCTGCCAGCGAATATAGTTAGGCATAAGCAATCCCATTTGTTTCTATTCTAAATAAGAGTACGGGCTAAGTGAAAGAGCGTTCACTGAGCGTGTTAAATCGCGGGCAAGCGGCCAAAATTGACCCCGAGATTTCACTTAGACTTTTTTGCTTTGGAAACAGAGGTGATATTCTCCTAAATGTGTAGGTTACATAGATAACTACGGAGGATAAGAAAAACATTTCCCCTATCCTATTAACCTAGACAAAAACTGGGTCGCTAGTCATTTAGACTATGTTTATGCACGTTAAAGGTATCTTTTGAACTAAGTAAGGCAATAATATTTTGTATTTGTGGAAGAACTAAGCAAAATGTTCCGCAACATTTTGTTGACTATCTACGTGCACTAAAGCAATTCGACGGGAAAGGATCTATTTATTTATTAACAAGTGGACTGACAGATGAACCTAAACGTCCAAGAGACAGAACTGCCACGAGTATAATATACTAGCGGCCCGCCCCGGCTTCGCACGGGTATTAAACAAAAATTTCTGAAATTATACACACTAAAACACAGTTTCACAAACACGGTTTCACAGTTTTCATACGGATCTTTACTTTTTTAACAGCATTAGGGTTTTTGACATTGACTCAACATTCCAAAACTGACACTGGCCGTAGAGAAAAAGCAAGCACCGTGCGCTATACAACCTCTTTTTCTATTCTGACGCGCCATAATAGAAAAAGAGGTTGAATATACAGCCCACGGTTCAATTATTGAATTTTTCATGCGGATCCCTAACTTTTTTGAAAATATTATATAGCCTATGTTCATCACGGAAAATTAAGGATTCTAATGGTGAAAGAATTTTTTAACTCGGTCCAGTAGTTTCGTAGCCTATTCAATTCAAACAAAAAAAACAAACAAACAAACATACAAACAATCAAATCTTTCCTCTTTATAATATTAGTATAGATAATAATACTTAGTTCTAATATCTAATTTCGTTTTCGTAATTACTAGCAGTGAAACTCATGCAAATTCGAGATCGAAAGCGGACTAGAGATGAACGAAATTATGTATGAAAGCTGTCAAAACCTTATTGATCAGCGAATTGCTCCCAGAGTTTCGTATAACATTGAATTCTAGAATTCTACACACTTTTTCTCAACAAAGGGTTTACCATCAAAATGTTGGTGAATATATTATTACTTACCTCCTGATATTATTACCTATTTGACTTTCTAAACCATTTGTTGCCAGAAAATATCTAGGATTGTAGAACCGTTTAGGTATATTTATGCAGATTTATCAACTTACGGCATAACGGAACTGAGCGTTGTATTCTCTGTTATTCGCTTTGATTCTCCGTTCATTCTCTGAAACAAGAAACATTGCAAATTAGATTACGAGTATATTCACATTATCCGATACGGCTGTCGTGTCGTGTGTGACTTGCACCCGACCACAACTTTTGTATTTGTATTCATTTCAAACATGTAGGTACTTCTATTTTAACAGGCGTACCCAAAGCTATAGAGTACCTACCTAGGTTTAGCATTAACTTTAATAGAAACAAATTTCATAAGGAGAAAAAAATAACAATTAAATCCGTCAGACCTTTCGTTAAAGTGAAAAAAAGTCAAAGATAAATTAATCGTTATCCAATATAAATAATCATATTCAATGAAAATTCATCGATCAATCATAAAAATTAAACAAAACAAAAAAGCTTGGAAGTCCTGCTTTTATCCAGCATAAATACAACGAACAGCAAATATTTAACTGTCGGTGAGTTCCACGTTCCCACTGTGGCGTAAATATCGATGGACGAATATCGTCTATAGCTGTTCTCATTTGTATTATACTGTTCGACATGATTTATTTAACCTGGAACGACCATCTTCTAGTAGTTCCCATATCGTGACGACGTTTTACTGTTCACGACGGTAAAGATTTATATCGTTAAGGAGAGTCGTGCTAGTTTCTCCCACTATAAAGGCAATCTATCTTCACAACAAAAACAAGCTGTGGACTATAGTTAATCGTGTCGTCCTTTGTGAAAACCTCAATTCAAATACACAAGCCACGATGCTTGAAACTGCACGACTATCTGTTATCCTTAGTTGTGGTCGTGTCGGTTGGTATGAAGATGCCAGCCATCGGCTTTGGAATAATTATGAACATAAGCATGAATTTAATTAACATCACTAAGTAGTTATTGTTTTGCATTGTTTACTTGAGTTACTTGTATTGTTTCCAAAGATACATTGAGAGGCATTTTTTTGTTACATCAGACAAAGAAACCTTTTGATTGAACTTTAAATTGAATAAAAACAAAGAAAAGCTGGACCACTCATGTGTTATATATAGCAAACTAACCTTTCTAGGCATTAGAAGAGTACAATAAAAAAACCCGATTAGTTATGCTGATGTTGATCCGGAAAAAGCTTGGATAACCCTCATTATTACAACTAATTACCTAAATACAATATTAATAATAATGCTGGACAATTCATACAGCATCAGCACCTAGCTAAGCAAAGTATGTAAGTATATGTTATGGGCACTAAATGGCTGATATACTTTAAAACAATATATTTCTCACATAGACAATTTTTTATCATACATAGAAAACGTCCAGAACAACCAAAACAAATATCAGCAGATCGCTCAAACATTTGACCCGAGGCGGGAATCTATCTCGCAACCTCTTGGGTCGCAAGCGGGCATTCGTCCACCGCGCCACATAGGTCACACAACAAAATGACGATTGCCAGAGAATGAGGCCAATATCATTAGCTTTCTAACTACACATGCCGTTCGCCCTTAAAGACAATTAACCCTAAAAGGATCTCGGTAAGCACTCGAGATTAATATCCATAAAGTTTAATGTGCGCCATGGAACGGAACATCCTTCAAGCCGGTGGAGGTTACTGTATACCATAAATAAATGTTTCGAGGACGTGCCCCGTCACTGCCGGCCAAGATAATTAGATGTTCATTCAACCAAGCCGATTGACACGACACAATCCCAGCAGAGCAGTCGTAGACGGCTTCTGACTATGAATGCAGCATGAATACTACTGACATGCCCCTGCATATTTATTAATCAAAGGATATAAGGTTCAAAGAGGAATGCCCGAGCAGAGAATTCACATGAAAGAACAATAACAAAGAGCTGAACTAATTCTTTAATTACGAATTGAAGTAAAGCGCTCATGATCGCAACTCAGAAAACCCTTGTGATAGAAAACGGCGTTTACAATACTTAATTTCTTTAACCTTGGGTAATGCTAATGTCCGGTTCACTATGTTTTATGTTTATTTTCAGAGTTAATAAAGATCATATGATTTTGTGAGCTATACGTCAAACAAAATTCTTATGACGATAATAGTTGAAATAGAGGTGATAATCATTTAACGGCTGAATGGTTTTTCATCGCTCAGTTAAAATAATAAACGAGTGTTCACATAAAATATGAGACCTATAAAATAAGAGATCGTTAGACGCAGAGGAAACGTCTACGATATCAAAGTTTATGGATACAACACACCTCTTTTTATAGGGCTGAAGCTGCCATATTCCTCATCTCTATAAACATATCAACCAATGAATTTAAAAAAAGATTTCATTGAGTTTTATCAACACAATCTTCGAATATCCGCATCAATACCGCGAAAAACTCTGAAGATGTAGCTATACCTAATTTAATAAAAGATGCGATCTTCGACCTTGACAATGACAAGTTCGAAACCAAAGATAATGGCAGCTTTAAAAACATTTCGTGTAAACATGAAAGACATAAAATATCTCAAAGCCTTAACTGTTTAACACAGTTAAGGCTTTGAGAGCGAGTTTTTATTAAGGGAATATAAAATGAGAAATACCCAGAAAGGGAGAAATCACATTCGAATAGAAGCAAACACACACGCAATTTAATAATCATCTTAAAGAAAAGGCATTTTAAGATGGCAGATAGGGAAATTCATGAACATCCATATTATTCCAAGCATGAGAAAAAGTCGTGGCTTTGATCGTTAAAACAAGCACCTTTGCCCTCAGGCTGGAAGAAATAATTCTCGAGGAATAAGAACGTAACAATATTACTTAGAAGGGAATCGAGTTTGCTGGTGGAACTTCGCGCGCCGAAGCTTCGGGAGGCGATCGATCAGGCGCTTTAGGAGTCATAATGTTTATAGAACCGTCTCGTCCCGCTTCTCAACTTCGACTATATATCATTATATAAGATACTAGCGGTCCGTCCCGGCTTCGCACTGGTATTTAACAAAAATTTCAATAGTTATACTATTTTACACACCTACACGTTTGGTGACATAATTGAGTTCTCATAAAGATCCGAACTTTTTGAAAATATTCTTTACATTAACCCTGATGAACGTAAACTATAAACATATGTAGTATTTTTCTAATGGCTACAGTTTCGTTGGTTAGGAACTCCGAGGCCTAACCAACGAAACAAACACTCTTGTTTGAGACCAAACAATCAAACCTTTCCGCTTTATAATATTAGAGAAAAGTTTGTATTGTCTTATTCATGTTTTTTAATTTTATGACTTACTCCTTTTCCTTATTTCAAAATGGATATACCGAACAAATTTCAAGGTAGTACTTAGTATTTAGGAAGTTTTTTACGATCTCTGTCTGTCTATTTCATATTGTACCAGAAAATTTTTCATGTTATGTAAACACATTTTAATGCTTTGCTGATGTGTTATTATCACGCAACTGTCTTCAGTCGCTTTGTTTAAAAGTGCCAACATAGGTTCATCATCATGACCATTTCTTAATGGCCATGGAGTTTTTCCATTGTATTTTTAGGAGCGCAAAAGCGCTTATTTATAGTGCTTTCATTAGCAGACAATACTTGTAACCTCCATAAAAAACTGAAGAGGATGAAGTCGTAAATCTCGAGATCTTTTAAACTAACTACATAATTCAAAATTAAATCCGATTACTTATGTCGAGGATCGTTCAACTCCCAAATCAAATAAGGGACAAAGCAACTGTTCCGATCGGTACCGGGTTCATTCAATTTGGGTCATAACGACCTGTTTATTCGCCTAATGAATGAACCGACCCATTGTTTATGTGAAGTAACATTTTAACCTTTAAAGTTACTGCTACCCTGGTTGCTTAGAATATGAACTAACGGCAAAGTCAATAATACTACAATGGAACTGTTGGTGAACGGGTTGCAATAATGAATAAGGGATATTATAGTCCATGAAATGAAATGGCTTTACTACTGAAGTTCTGAATATTAATTTGCATAACTCAATGTTATGTTATGACGATTGTGAAGTAGGTATGATACAATTATCACAGTGAAACATTGTGCAAATGCCCATGATGAAGGTAAATTAGCTTCGCAAAGGAAGTACAATATGCATGCTAATCAGCGTGAAACTGTAGCATAACGCAGTAACTTGTAATTTCCTGGTGTGATTGAATGTGGATTGAATAGAACTGTAGATTACTATTCATACAAGAACACTTTGTTGAACTTAGTACATTATGTCGGTGTTCAGCGATTAGCGTTGATAAATCCGGACGAGTTAGGAAGGTAATGTTTCAATTTGAATTGCATTCTAATCAAATTTAGTGAGGTGGAACACTACGACGGTCGATAACAAGAGCGGCGCGGGGTCATCGCGAAGCGCTGAAACCACGTCTCGCCACGTTGACCGTGCCGGGGGGGCGCGCCGGCACCGACCTTGGACATTATCCCACTTCTCTTCCACCATCCTATCCCACTGACACGAATGACACCGTAAGAGAAATACAATTCCCTACCGGTTACCTCAGTAATAAGAAAACTTCGATTACGCAAGGCTCTACGTCTATGACAATGTAGTCGTCCTGAAACCCTTCGCATAAAAAGAAACGCGGCTGCTGCGTCGCAATTGTAACACAATTGAATTTGCATGATCCGCGATACAGACCGCAAGAGACGAATGTGCGGAAGCGGTGGTTGTGCTTGGCGCGAGTGTGCTGCGGCGCGGTCGTCTGCGGGCGGCGCACCAGCTTGCCGAGGAGGTCGAGCAGCGAGAGGCGCAGCGGGCGCGG